>CAEGAF010045544.1:0-51115 GCA_903067075.1 Micropoecilia bifurca | reverse complement strand
AAACTGTCTTTTATTACCTTAACCTTATCAATGAAGTAATCAAGGAACTCCCCACAACTAATTGTAGAATTATGTGGATTTCCAGCGATAGGTGACACGAGGGAGCTGATAGTGTCAAAGAATACTTTAGGATTCCCTTTATTTGAGGCAATTAGGCATTTGAAATAAGTTTCCCTGGCTTCCTCTATCCTCCTATTTATACACAATATTAAGTCCTTTAAATGCAGCCTATGGACCTCCAATTTAGTAGACTTCCATAAACGTTCGGTCTGGCGGAATGTTCTCCTCAGAAACTTAATTTCATCATTTATCCATGGACAGAAGCTTTCCTGTGATGTCTTCCTGGCCTTAATTGGCGCAACTTGATCCAAAATGTCAGCACATTGGCTTTGAAAACCATTTACAAAACAGTCAGTTTCAGTGAGATTATTAAGAAGAGAAGGATCAAACTTATCACAGAAAAGCATGGCTGTCTCCTCTTGTTAAGCTTAAGGTGTTGTATTGATATTAGCTAGTCATCTTTTAACTAGCATTACCTGCATCTAACAGCTTTACTGATCTCTGTTGGTTAGTTTGGGGGTAAAACTGTGAAAAGTTCTTTGAGTTTTTGCTGCCATGATTCTAACACACCTGTGTAGCTCCTCACAGCAGCAGCAGGTCTCCTTCGCTGCTGCAGGTGTAAACCCAGCGCGAATGTCATAGCGCTCATGTTGCGTTTAAAGGCGGTTCGGAAAAACAGGTTACCACATGTTAACAACGGATTAAATAGTTTTAACTGCTGATAAAAGAGACAGAGGACACAGATATAGGAAGTCTGGAAGGATCCTCTGTATCAAATTGACAGAGGAATAACAGAGAGTTGGTCATTCTAAGGTAAAAGCCCAGCACATACAGCGTTCATGGTTTTTGGGGTTTTTTATCCATCCAGACGGCTTCCCGCGCCCCCTACGGGGCACGCCCCACAGTTTGGGAACCTCTGAAATAGACTAAATGTAACTCTAAGAGTAAATGTACCTCTGAATGGTAAATTAACACATTTCCATCCATCACACTGGCGCTGCGGTACTAAATTCAACATTCACCAAATCAAAACGATAAGATTTGAGTAGCAAAATATTTGGAAACATAACAGAAAGTTATGAGACAATGTTTTCTTTCTATAACTTCCTGAATAACCTGTAATTGTGTTTCCCCAGATGGGTTGTACGCTTACACGGCTCCAGTGGGACACGTCATGAACTTGCCCGGCATATCGGTCTATCTAAACGACTCCACCTATGACGGCAGCACAGAACAAGGGTACGATATTCAGCTGCATCTCTGTTTCCGTTTTTACGCATGACAAGACGATAACTCTTCCTCATTGTCTCCCACTTAAAAAACCTTTAAGAAAATATTCGGATGTGGCCCAAATGTTGTTAAAATAAACCTAAAAATAAAAGGCATCTGGTGCTTGTCACATCTGCTCAAACTAAACGGTGTTTGGTTTTTTTGTCCACCTAATCAGCAGAGAAAAGCATTATTTTTCTTAGTCACTCAGGGATTTGAGGCGTGTTTCCAGACCATAATGTTTGGCAGTGGGCAATGAGGGGTAAACCAGGAATTTAGGGTGGGTTGAGTTGTCCACACTTTTACAGGCTGTGCAGTTAATGGGGCTGAAATGTTTTGCTAACGGGTGAGCAGGCACTTTTGATGTGATCCAGACGTTTTCCTAGCAGATTCAGGCACATCTGTGGGTAGAGAGGGTCTTATTGTTGACCCTGTCGTGTTGCTTTAAGCTTGCTGGGATGTATTTCTGCTATTGATGTGTATTTTTGCATGTGCATCTGTAAGTTTTTCCTCTAAATTTTCTCCCACTGCTGCTTCTTGAGTCTGTTATTTCTGTGAAAATGATGCGTTAATGATACTGCGTCTATTTAGGATGCAGTTCGGAGGCCTTGGCCAGCTTTGTGACGGTGTCCTGGGAGGAGATGACTTCATAGAAACGAAGGAGCTGCGGGTGTGGCCGGGGTACGATTACCTTGGATGGAGCAGAGAAGCCCTCGGGCAAGGCAGTGTGGACATCGAGTTTCATTTTGAGAAACCCAGACGCTTCAACAATATGCAGGTGAAGACAGACGCGTTGTTTTGGGATGATGTTGCATGAATAAATTAGCATTAGTGGAGTTTACCAAACAGACAAATATGCAAAAGCTTTTAGTAAGGAGAGCAAAATAGTTCTGACTTTCGATTTGCTGTCGACATTTTTGGTATATAGTATTTGCGAAGGACTGCTTGCATAACAGCTATATATGAAGTAATGTGCATTAATGCTGCGCATGCAGACAATTTATTTGGCCAGTTATTCTAAAATCTAAAGTAGTTTTTCTTAAAGGAGACATATTATGTAGAATTCACATTTTGCACGCTTTCATTTGGATCTCTGCTGCTTCTGTTAATAATTTAGAATAAAGAACACCTAGCTATATTTTGTCAATAAGTTGATGTTTTTTGGTGTCTGGAAAATGAGCCTCTCAATTGTTAAGTCACAGTGTGTCGTTACCTAGCAACCCCAGCTAAGCCCAGCCCGTCTCCTAGCAACCCAAGTAGAGTTCCGGCCCGTTTGGTCGGCATGTTTGGTTATATCTGCGTAGGTCATATCTAAACTAGGTATGGATGCTTATGGGACATAATGAAGGAAAGGAAAGTGAAAACTGACAGAAGTGTGAGTTGAACGCAACTCGCAATATTCAGAAATAATGTTGCAATTTGACGTTCTTTTCACATCTTTAGTGCCCTTAAATTTGAGCATCTCAGCATGTTGACATCAGACAAACCATGTGAGAACCTGTTTTATTATATCACCATTTACATAAAAACCCTTTAATTTACCACTTCACAATTTAAGAAGAACATTTGATTTGGATCTAAATGAATGATTCATAATGTCTAAGACACAAATCAAAATTTGTTTTGAATTCAGCAAATGAAGGAATTTCAAGAATTTCCTCATTTGTGCATTGAAACACATTCTTAACCTGCATCTGATTTGTATTGAACTCAAAAAAGTGCGTCAAAGTTTGTTGGAACGCTATGGACCAAAAATTGTGGGAGTTCTTAGTTTTAGTTAATGTAAAACATGGATGGAGGGAAGAAGTCTGACTTCTTCTTTTAATAAACAATTTTATTTTCAAGGATCTCTCATTCATTAAAAATCTTGATTTGATGCAGGAGGACCATTAGAAGGCTTATTCTCCTTCTTCTGATGAGGTTTGTTATAAATGACCTTGGTGGTGATGTTGCAGCCATGCTTACTGGACTCTTTTTCACACCATATTTTAAACTTGTGCATTGCTAGTTATATCTCCTAATGATTTTCAGCATAAGTTTGACATAAAAATGCTAAAATTCCATGTAATTTATTTTCTTGTATAATAATTTCTGAGGATTTCATATTCCCCATGACATTCCCCAGCTGAATCTGATGAAATGTGATGGATCATGATCCCTGATTGAGCCAAAATAATCCCCTGCTGGTTGATTTTCTAGACTTCTGTGTGAATCACATTAAACCACCGACTGCTAAGCCGGTAGGAAACATTTACAAGGCAGGTATGAATTAATGCAAAAATATCTATTTCATACCTGAAAAAAGTCCAAAAAAGGCAAAAATATAAATATATATAGAGCTGATGGGCTTTTGTCTTAATTTCTGGATGACGTGATGTTTGGTTATCATATCGTTTGTTTTTTTTTATAACCTGCCTCTTTATATCCAGAAACTCCAGATTTGGACATTCAACTTTTTTTAATGTAGCTTTTTTGGATTAAATTCTGATTTGTTATTAAATCATAGTTTGATGTCTTTGTTATTTTATTTAAAGGCATTAAAAGCTTGAAGAAAATTGTCCAAGAACCAATCCAAGCCTTAATTCTGTGTTTTTTCCATATGTGACATAACAGGGCCTGTTTTATTAAAATGCACAGGCAGCAGTGTGTCTGGTAATAAATTATTTTATGGTATCCCTACGTCTAAAAGTGTAAATATTTCTTGGCTTTGTCCTAATTCTTCTGGTTGCTGATGAAATTCCTTTGACATTCCCATATTCCAGCCTCATTGTTTCGGCTTTGTTCATCTGCCACCAGCTTCATCTTGGCTGGAATGGCTCTGCGGCCATGTAATTAGTTTGGATGCGCCATAGTTTGTGTCGGGATGGTGCATCTGTGTTCGTCTCTCAAGGAGCCACTGAGTTGCATCAGAGTCTGTTTGTGCGTCTGTGTGGCTTTTGGGGTTAGTTTTTGGAGCAACCATGGAGATAATGATATGAAGCAACCCAGTTTGAGTTATAACTGTGTTGTTGTATCGGACGAGGGTTGGAATGTCGGTTTGGGTGAAACAAACTCTTCGTGTACATATTGAAAAGTGAATTTACGGCCAGTAATCGCGCAGAAAAATCCAATTATTTTCAGTGTTCTCAGCAGATTTATGCTTCAAGTGTTCGGTATTGTCCTACTATACCTCAGTTACCATTTAAAATATCTCCCAGCAGTGTTCCTATTGTTTTTCCAAGACTTATCCGGCTTTTCCTGCCCTTTCCCTGGTGGTTTTCCCACACTAACCTCAGCTGACATACACTGTTATGCTTGCCTGACTGAGCGGATATGTCAGGCGCACAGGTCAGATAAATAAAGAGTGGGAACCTGAACCCAGTTCTTGGTTGACTGTCTCTGCAGGACACAGTTCCCTAACCTGTGGCTAATCACCTTCCCAAACGGGAAATCTGCTCTTTACCCTTTGACAGTCGTGGATCTGCTTTTTGTCGAGCTCCAGATCCTTTGGGGAATATTTCGGAGCGTTTTTTAAAGAAAAAAAAATTGTCAGTGCTCTTAAGACTGAGAAGAACGATCAGAGAGAATCCTTAATGAACGCTGGGTTTATGCTGAATAAAGTTAAGCATAATGAATGCAGAGCTGTTCCCTAAAAGAGAAGAACGCCTTTTGCAGGTCATTGGAGCTATATTCCCTAATGGGGTAGTGAGTTACTTGTTACGCTCGCACAGCAATGATTCGCTGCACACACCAAATGTTGTTCTTCTTACACATCATCCGAGCATCTGGTGCAGCTGGACGTCTTGCATCTTGGGTGTGTGAGCATTAACATGTGGATTAGATTAGCGTTACTGCTCCTGCACTGTGTGAGGTTAACAGCCAACCTGTCAGAGCTACCTCTGCACCAACTCCTCTATCTCCAAAGGAAAATAAAAATCCACCTTTTTCCTTCTTGATTTTCCGTCTGATCTTGAGTTTCGACCTCTCACTTTCTCCTTTTACCAACGACATCCTTTTCTCATCCCCTTAGCTTCCTCCTCATCCTCATGTACTGTGCATTTAAAATCTGTTTATAGCTGCATTGAACCAAAAATTAAACCCTTGTACTTATGGCAATCTCATTAAATATCACCAATAATATAAGTAATTTAATAAAGGTAGCACATACTACCAAATATCCTCCAGTACAAATATTAGAGCTTACATTTAATTTTTATTATCATGGTGATTATGTTCAACCTGATAAGAATCACTCACCAAGAAACTGCAACTACATCCTGTAGCAAACGGGAATCTCTGAATGTTTTCTTTGCGGCTCCAGTTCTGGACCTGCAGGCAGAGTTATTCTCCCGTCTCATAAACTGAACTCTGTAAACGTCGCAGCTTATGATATTAATCATTATGTTGTGTTTACATTGCATCTGAGTTGTGGGCTGGTCATGTTTACCTGCCACTTCATACATTTACCAACATTTGGCCAGATCAGTTTTCCATAAGCAGATGCCAGCAGGTTTTCAGTGAGATATTTCCTCCTGTGCTCAGGAGTCTCTTGTTTCAACATGAATGTTGTTTGCGTTTAGCTTAATAATTTAGGCCATATTTTGAGAACTGTAGATAATGCAAAAAATGAAGTTTTTTTTAAATAAAAGCTTCTTGCACCTTTTTTCCCCTCAGACTTTATCATCAAGTTTTCACACCTGATAATCCGGTAGATTCGGTTCAACTGGAGACCAAAACTGGAATATTTGTTTCATTTTCAGCAGCTGCCATTCACTTTCACACATCTTTGTGCCAAATGAACCAAACTAATTGAATTACCTGTTGGCGCCTCTCGCTTGTTGTGGTTGCTTTTACCCAGAATGTCCTGTGCTGTAGTCCGCTCCCTGCTTTTAGAGCGCTGAATGGTTGGTGTTCACATCTGCATTCGAACTGCTTTCGAATGCAGTTCACTTTAATCACTTTAATCAGACCGAGACTGAGGTTTTTAGGTGAACACTAGAAACGCGCTTTGCTTGACCATTCATCATTCCTCAAACAAACCGGATCTTCCAGACAAACAAACTATATTTGGATTAAAGTGGACTGGAGTAAATTGACCCTAAAACACCCGGTAATTTCTGAAAGGAGTCGGCTACTTTGGTTCTTTTTTATTCAGCAACAGTGTTTACACTGGAGAGGACTGTTTGTTTTTGGGGATGGTTTGTTTACCACTCAAAAAGATTGGATTTTTGAGTATCTGACCGGTCGCCAGCTGAGTTTTTTTTTTCAATGACTATCTAGTCTTCGTTGATGTTTTTTTCCCCTTACTGCCTTGGTTAATTTGTTCATCTGCAGTCCTGGTCTGTGCTTTTCATGCCAAAGCAATTGCAGTTTAACAGAATGAAAATGTGTCATTAATTTAGGGTCTTTATTTAATCTTTTCCAGCCTCTCTACTCATTATGAATAGCAAACATCCCAGAGTTTGCTGTGTGTTTGAGCTAATTCACATTCATAGATAGTAGAGTTTTGATTGCATCTCTTTCCCTGTTGATCTTTATCTTTTGCGTATTTTTCTCTTGGACTCACTCGTGTTGCTCTTCTAGGTTCACAGTAACAACCGGCACACGCAGGGTGTGCGAGTCTTCAGCAAAGTAGAGTGTCTTTTCAAGCCTGGCCTCCTCCAGCCCTGGTCGTCTCCGGCGCTCACCCTGCCGGTTCCCCTCGAAGATCTGAAGGACCCCTCTTCACGACCCATCTCCCTCCCACTCGGCGGCCGGCCGGCTCAGATCCTACGCTGCCAATTTTACTTTGCAGACCACTGGTTGCTCATCAGTGAGATATCCTTCCTCTCTGGTAGGAAAACAAACTCGAGCAGTTTTGTTTCGCATATTTCAGATGAGTGGCTCTCTGCGCGTTCAGAGCCATTTTGTTCCTGTACAGAATCTGCACTGGTGTCATAGATACTCTGGCTCCCATAAACCTGGTTTTCTGGTTTTTGGTCTTGAAGATTCTCTTCAAAGTAAAAAAAATATCAGTTGGTGGGTTTTGTTTTACTAATGGAAGTCAACCAGTGTTTAAAGAGAGATTAAGTTGACCTTTCAAAATAAAACTTGTTTATGTATTTCAATATAAAAAGTGTTTTCAAATGATTGTCCTGTAAAGGAAATCATTGGCACTTCATAGTTGAATTGCTTTAACATTACTGACTCTTTTAAGCTAGTTACAGTAGCAGGACATTGTTAGATACACATATGGTTCTTACTGTACATCTCAGTTAAACTTTACAAAAAACTTAAAAAGTCTTAAAAAATAAGTTTTATTGCTTCATTGGTTTGACTATTGCAGCTTCCACATTACATATTATAACCAATTAAGTAAAACAGTGAGTCTTTCAAAATAAAACTCTTGTATTCTCTTCAAAGTAGAAGTTTCAAATAGGTTATCTTATTGCATAGCTATAAGATGATTCTGCTGGCCTTTCAAAGTAAAGCTTACAAATAAAGTAATTCATTTCACGGCTAAATATATAAAGTTTTGTCCCACATTCATGAGTGGGATCAAACCCCAAAGTTGTGCTCGTGGATCTAAAACAGCAGTAATGAGATTATTTATCAGGCACCATTTTGCTACCTTGATTTGTAATTCCTGGTGTTAAAATGTTAGATGTTTGTAAACGCACCCTGGTTTCATTTGGATTTATCATAGAAAATGTTTCAAAAGATTCATTCAGCTTAGGTCTGAGATGCAGTGCTGCAGATGTCCAGCAGGTTAATGACCAACAAAGTAAAAGATAAAATTCATTATTGCATAAACTGTTTTAAATACCAAGCTCAGCAGTGCAGACTGGAGGGTTTAATAACATTTGCATGAGAAGCAGCAAGGAATAAAACTGAGCGTCTTCCTTTAATGAAGCCAGTTATTTTGATAAAAGTTCCTCTGCCGATGACTTTTATTCTGCCAGTGTCAGCATTTACATGCAATAACTTTATGGTAGTATTTATATCAAAATGCAATTTACCCACAGCCTTTCTGGTGCGGTTGTCTCTTTGTAGAGCTACAACAAATGTGCAACAATTAATCTTTGCACGCCTCTTTATCATGCTTCAGCCTAAGGTCTGGATAAAATGTCTTCTTCCTACATTAACCTCCTTGTCTTTGTTTTGAACCCAAAGTATCTGGAGTGTAAGATTTATTACTCTCTGACCAGAAGTCATATGTACCCATCTACACTACAGCCGAGATAACGGCGGCTAATTAAACTGTCTGTTGTGTCAGCTCTGATGTGATAACAGCAAAGTCAGGTACCTGAATAATTTTACCCAACAATGTCGAGTTTGTCGACTTGAATCATATAGATAATAAATTAGATTTTGAAGAAACGTTGCGCCTGTCCAACTGTGTGAATGTCAGAATAATGGATCAGTAAAGCATGTCTGCTGCATTAACTCCAGAAAGAAGAAATTCAGCTCCAGTAACTTTAACCTGAGTGAAAAACCTTCATAACTAAATTATAAAAATCTAATCATTGAGGAAGATGATGGTTCCTATAAATCAAATGTCAAACTCGAGGCCCAGGGGACAAATTTGGCCCACTGCATCGTTTTATGCAGCCATCTAGACACTAGCGGAGCAAGTCAGCGTCGGGCCGGGAGGCGGGGCAAATTACCGGGCCCCTAACGGATCACCGGGCCCCCTGACCAATCACCAGGCCCCTAACGAATCACCAGGCCCCCTGACCAATCATCGGGCCCCTAGAATCACCGGGCCCCTTACGTGCACCAGCTGGAAACACTTTCTCGGTCTATAGTCCGACATTCGAGCGACTTGAATCCATTCCTCCCTCCCTGGCTCCTCCAGACCCGGGCCCCCATTGGCCCGGTCCGGGGGAGTTACCGCCCCCTCAGCCCCCCCTATAGCTCCGCCCCTGCATATAGAATCTAGATGCTGAATCAATCAGACCCTCTAATTTATTTGTGATTCCTGAAATTCACACACATTTATGAGCTTAATGCAAATATAATGCAAAAATTATCAAACCCACTTGGTTAAAGTGTCAACTCCCACGTACAGGTGGCGACATTTATTATGTCCCCTGCTGTCTGAATTCAGGTTATAGTTCATGATCGATATAGTTTATATACTCAGACACACACAAGTTGTTGCAGTCAATCAACACCTCAACTGCAAATAAAACTAAAATAAAATTAATGTATTCATCTTACATTTTCAGCTTATATGACACAGCAGGTAGCAAAATGTCACATTTACTGTCATATATAAAAGATTCCTTTGAAATTCCCTTCAAATATTTCTAATCAGCACCACAACATCAGTCATTTTGATTGCAAAAAATCACAATCAAAATCCTGGAAGCACTGAATAATGTGAAAAAATTTCAATATTATTTAATTTTAAGAAGAACTGATTGAATGCAAAGGCTGCTATTTATTAATATTTTAACAGTTTAACAGAACATTAACAGAACATTCATGATCTTGATGTTAGTTTGACACTCGTTCAATAAACCTCGAATCCTCCATTCAGCATTTCAATGAATCAGAGTTAAATAGTCCATCCTCTGTTATCTGCTCTCCCTCTGTTAGCTACAACCCTGATGCTAAATAGTGAGCTAACAAAGGCAGCTGGAGAGTCGGTGAGCAACACAATCCATCATTCTTGTCAAAAAGCCTTGCATTACCTCCTGATCCTAAACAGCATTGTTTCTGCTCTGATTAAATACTGTCAAATGTTGGCGAGATCATGTATGTCAGGTTTCTATTGACGTTTAAGGTGAGTAGAAATACTAAAGTAGAAATCTGTATGTGCGTAACCTGGAGATTGTAAACCAGGGGTAAGAACCCGGGGCTATTGTGGTTCCTTAGGTGATTAATTCAAAGCTGGTAAAAAAAAATCTGGCCCAGCTGCTCAAATGCAGAGGCTTGTTTTAAATTTAACAAAGAGGGAGACTTTTTGCTGATGCAAGATACAGACAAATCAAAAACTTCTGATAATTATAAATATTTTCAGCTTTTATTAATCTGAATGTTTTTCTTTCATCTTTAATGTCCTATCATATAGAAGGATTAGAAACATCCAATAACTAACCTGGAAGCAGAATCTGGTGCAAACCGGCATTAAACTTGACTAAATACAGAATTGGATGTCTTTCTTCTTATAAAGGCAATAAAAAGCTACAAAGTAAATGTAGGCTGCCCTACTTAATTTTATTAAATTGTTGTTTAGTTTTTCATTTTAGATTTTTTTCAAACCAGGCCTATTTTGTCTGTAATTCACTTTTTTCCCCCTTTTGTTTTCTCCATATCTTGCGTATCCAGAGCCATTTGGAGAGGATGAGACGGACGCTGATTCATTTCTTCAAAATCATCCAAAGTCTCCGGATCCTAGTCCGACTCCTCTGGGGAACGTCACCACCTCTGTCCCCACATCGAGTCAGAGCTCATTCAGCACCAGCTCCAATCCTTCTGGTAGGTTTGGGTCAAGTTTCTGATCCTCACTTGACAGCATCCTGCCTTTTGTCTGTCCTTCTCTTCCTTTCTACTTTTCTTCTTTTATCTCTTTCCTCTCTTGTCTCTGGTTTCTGTCCCCATTGCTTTATCTTCTCCTGTGGTGACTGCACTTATGAGTTTGACAAAACTATGAAATCTATTTTATTCTGACCTCAGGTTATTTGCAGACTCTTATTTTCTATATTTTATGGTGATTTTGGAAACACCGAAGAGAAAGATTAAACGATTGCATTACAAGAAAGCTTTTACACAGTCAGCATGGTTGTTAAAAAGGGCATATTATGAAGAATTTACATTTTACACTCTTTTTGCGAGAGAGGAAAATGTGTAGCAAAGCTCAACAGGCCGGGACGCCAACCTGTGATCGTCGCGTCAAGACCTCAGACCTCCTTATGGGTTGAGCACTTTATCCGTGTGCCATCGCTGTGCCCACATTTTGCACATTTTTGTACTTCCATTTGGGTCTCAATTGCTTCTAGAATCAGAACAAGCGCTTAAAAAAACCCATCCAGTCATATTTTGGCAATAAGTTAATGATTTTTAGTTTCTGGAAAATGAGTCGCTTCAAAAACCTTTGGAATGTAACGTCACAAATCAGCAGGCTCTGCCTGTTACCTAGCAACGCCAGCCTGTTACCTAGCAACCCAAGTGAAGTTTCAGCACATTTGGTCAGCTGGTTTTACCACTGCATTCATTGTACAATGGCTGCTGAAAAAGACAAGAGTTTGGTTGGTGACCACTTGCTGCATCCTTGTTGGTTGTGCAGATTGCTCTTCTTCTGCTTTTCAAAGATGTCTGGTGGAATTATTGTGCAGCTGTTTGCAGCCAGTTTTACGTATGAGTGTAGATGTTGAGTTGGGGGTGTGGCCAGTTGCAGCTTATTTGGATTTAAAGCTACAAGACGCCCTAAAACTGCTCATTCTGAAAGGAGCTCACATAAGCTTCTAGAGTGAAATCTCATTATCCAAGAACGATTTGGTGCAAAAATGTGTAATGAACGTGCTTTGTGTAGGCCGTAGTCCTTTCCTGACCTGGTCAAGGAAGCACAGTACTGAGATTTTTGCTGAGACAGATAAAAATCCCCCTCATCCCTCTCCTTTGAGCCTTCATCATCTCTCCTCTCACACTTTCCTCCCTTGTTCATCCCTCGCTCCTCCAGAACCCCCCACCGCCAACACCCTCATGATGGACACCACTGCTAACTGGACGCTGTCAGGTGAGAGCGTGCACCAAAGGAGATTCTCTTTTTTTATTTTCTTAAAAAAAGAGAGGGAGAAGGTGGTCGGCTCCACTTGGCTCTCCTCCAGTAGCTTAAAAAAAACAGTCCGCTGTGCTAAGTAGACAGTTTGCTGTACAGTAATGGAGCAGGGATTAGAGGGACAGGATTTGGCACTGGTCTCTGTCCCCAGAGTTGGAAGATAAACAGCTCGAGGAAACAACTCTTAGCGCAGCCATAGTAAATTATATTTGCATCCAATAACATCTTGGCTTCCTGTGGTCTCACAAACTGCATGTTTTGTTGGCGAGCTGGCTCTGTTCTACACAGCTAAACAATAACAGGCTTTAAAAAAATGAAAAGAGCTGGAAATGGTTTTCTGTGTCGTGTTTGCCGCTTTGTACTTTTTACTGGATGTGGTAGGATGGCTTTGTCTGGGTTTATTTATTACCCGCATGGTGTTCAAGTGACAGAGAGAGAGAGATGCAGGAACACTTATGTTCTGATAGACTAATGTTTAAAACACTCGCTGGTAAATCTGGATTTATAAATGTAGGCATGTGCATGGGTTGCTATGTTCTTGTCTACACTAAGGTTCTACAAATGTTGGATACAGCCTGTGCTATAAACACAGATTATTTCTGTTTTTGTCTTTTTGTGCCACCGTTAAATGTTTTATACCATCAAATTGATTTAAATATCAAGTCTAGTTTATTTATAGCACTTTTTAGAAGCAAGGCAGTTCAAAGCGCTTTACACCATAAAAACACAACACGGTAATGAATTATGAAATGAGCAATAAACATTGCATTTTGACAAATGTATATCAAGTATATTGATCAGTGTTCCACTTGGTAATAAAGAAAAAAACAACTCTGAGGTTCAGAGCAGTTTTTAAATGAAGAAAAAAACAATATGGTGATATTAAAAAAAAGAATCAAACTAAGTGCTTAATGATGCAACAGGTAATTAGTGTTTTACATTTCATTTCTGTGGAGGTTTCTACACTCGCTAATAGGGTTGGACAATAAATCAATATCATTTATCACTGTAGACAAGTGATCAATATCAGCAGATAATATGCCTGATAGAATATTCACTACGATCCAGAACAGCTTGGCATTCTGGGAGATGTATGAAATGTCTATACATTTTTAAGCCATATTGTCCAGCCTTATATCGCCTCTTAAAACTTGGATTATATGTAGATTTCACCACAGACCAGAGGAAAATGGGTCTTTCTGTTTTTATTCAACAAGCATGCCTCGGTTGACATTGAAAGGAGAAAGAAACTGGATTATTCTAATTATTGCGTGGCTACAAAGCTACTTAGGAGTGAAACGACACGGACAGGCTGCTCCCTGAGCAGCAGGCTCTGGGTTATGGTGAATATTGAAGCAGTCGGTCCCTGTCAGATGTGCAGTAAGCCTGGTGTGCCTGTGCTGGTGTGTGACCCCCCCTGTGAGAGCGTGACTCCTCTGAGAGCACTGATGTTTGAAGGCTCTTCAGTGCACTAGCTTATGCCACACTCTGGTTATAAATCCACAAACCCACACAGCGACTGAATACACAGAGCTGCAGAATAATTTAGAAAACTGTTTGGCAATACGAAGGTCTCTCCAAGTCACATTACCTCAGAAAAATAGCCTAAAAGGAACAAAGGCCTCATACTTCCTGCTGCGTCTTTTATTTAGTGATTGTTATGGTGTAAAATGTTTCTGTTAAGGTCCTTCTTGAAGTTTTCATAACCCTTGAATGGTTTCACGTCTTGTAATGTCACGACCAGAAACTTCAACACAAACACAGGGTATATTAAACACTTTCACAATAAAAGTCAGAGCTGTGTACCATGCAACCCAGCCAAGCCCAGCCTCGTTACCGAGCAACGGACGCTGAATTCCAGCATCTCTGGTCAGCTGGTTCTACCACTGTGCGCTGTACAATGGCTGCTGTTGACTGTTGTTGACTTACCATTCAGAAACCACTTGCTGCATTCTTGTTGGTTGTGCAGGAGGCTCTACTTCTACTTTTCAAAGATGTGTAGTTGTCTGTCTGAAGCCATTTTCCTGTGTGAGTGTAAAAGTTAAGTTTCTTCTATTTGTAAAGCATAATTTTCGTTTTACTAATTTGTTAGTCTGGGACATAAAAAACTAACACAATACACATTTAGGAAAGCTGGTAGGCCTTTAAAGTTTAGGGAAAAAGTATTTGGAAATGGGGTGATTATGCATTTCATGGCACAAAATGTAAGAAATTTAGAAATAAAATCACAAGACCATGTAATATTTTAACCTTCAAGACTGGGAGAAAAAATCTTTGAGGTTTTTCTGCAATTTTGTCCAGCACTAAAAAGGGGAAAGTCCAAATTCCCAGCTGTCACAGAATGCAGCATAACTTTGCTGCTTTGATGAACTAGTGAATAAACTGTGGTCATTCACAGAATAAAGCAATAAACAGAACTAAATCATCATTTCCTGGATGTTTTTCTGTGGTTGGACTTGAAAGCACGATCACTCTCAAACTTTCTCGCAACTCCAGCTGCAGAGGCTGCACCCACATATTTTATTCTAAAACACACATTTTCTTTATGCAGAGCATGTGTTTGTAAGCACAAAACAGAAATCTAATTTAGTTTAATTTATAGTCATAGCACTGGCATGTTTTCATAAATCTGCTGCTCACACACCTTCAGCCCACAGATTATTGGTCAGATATGCCCCAAACACAAAAATGGAGTAATGAAATGAAAGACGGGTCTCTTTCTGCAGAAAAATCCAAAACTACTCGCTTATAGTGGCTCATAAATCATGGCTGAGAGAGAGTGCAATTTACATGCAAGCTTTAAAACAATGCTTGAAAGAAACAAAAGGTGCAGCAGAAGGATTGAGGAGGAAGTCGCATTGTTTATAATCTTCTGAAACCGGCTGTCTGTTATCATCACTGTCCTCATGGCAGCCAGGGTGATGAACAAGAAAGTGCATGAGGACCCGAGTTTGACTCAAAGTTAAACTAACATCAAGTGTCGTTCTGTTCGTCATTTGTCTTCTTTTATCCACAATGTTGACTTGGAAATATTAAATTTCTAAAGCAATCTTTTACATTTGGCCGGCTGTAAAAGGATAAGTTGGAGATTTGCTGTAGAGTCGTTTGAGGCGCCTCTGAAGCTGCATGCCGTCTGCGTCACAGAGGTGGAGCTTTTAAAGAGAGCAGTTTGTTTAGTGCTTCTGCAGAAACTTAGATGAGACAAAATGCATAAACCTGGGAAAGACTACAGACACATTCAGGACTTGGCTTGGATTCGTCTCATTAGGAGACATGTTGACTGATGGAATAAATCCCCGTCTGATGCGACTAGGCGTTCTGGGGGAAAAAAAGTCTAATTTGAAAACTTATGAAAACCGAAAAGGTACAAAGAAAATCCTTAGTCATCAAAAAACAAAATCTGTCGCTAAAAAAAACAGGAGGAGTCACTGAGATTGGAAAATGCTGCTTTTACAAATGTACCTCATTATATGTGGGAACTTAATTTTATGAAGTCATAAAAATATAGTCTTGTCACAGTGGAGGTAGTGTCATAGTTTGGGACTAGTTTAATGCTTTGTTACAGGAAAATACCAAGACTGCTCAGTGGCACGACCACAAAATGAGAGAAATCATTCATATAAATAATCAATAAAGTCGCTAACATGGTTCCTTTTTCTGCCATGAATATGGCTGTTTCTAATAATGTGTTTTACATGAGAATAAAACATTTGGCAAAAATTACCTGTGTATATAAAGGATGTTGATGCCTCTTACATGTACTGTGTATAATGATGAAATATAGTGAGTCAGGACAGAGTAGGTTACGTCTTGCTGTGAATTTACCTTTTCTTGTTTTTTATATTTTCTACCATCTTGGGGTCAAAGTTTAATCAAAGTGTCCCTCTGCAGGTGTTCCAAGTCTTCAGCGAATGGCTTAATACTAATAGAAAAATTAATCTAAAAAAGGCAGAACTCGTCACTCTCATGCTGAGATCACTGAATCTTCTTCACCGCCGACTGAGAGTCGGCATAGCGTAGCAGGAGATGAATTTATGTCATTGATGAGACTTTTGTGTTAAACTTGATACTAAAGCTGTGATTCAAAATTCAAATCACTGGACTGTTTGAGCTTGATGCTTAAGCTCTGGTGCTAAAGCTGCAGGATTTTTTAAAACCCCGGGGCTTTTTTGATGATCTGGTTGCATTTATACAGCATCAGATAGTGATTTCTGTGAAATGCTTCGTTTGTAATTGATATAGAAATGCAATTTAAACGCATCATGGTGTGACTGGGTGATGTGAACTCAACCAAAACAGAAACGACGGCTGGTGAATGTAAATAATTTACTCACCTGTGATTGTTAAAGTGACTTTGACATACATCATTTTTCTCCTGAAGGTTTCTTTAACTCAAAACCTTGAAAGCATAAAAAGTGGCTAATTTTTGATGTAAAACATAAATAAAAAGCTAACTTAAATTGATTTTTTTTCTTTCTTTTTCCCCATTTCAAGAATTTGCTGCCATTACTCCGAGGGCGGGACTTCCTGTAGCCAAAGACGACGGCAGTAACACGGCGATTCTGATCGGCTGCCTGGTGGGCATCATCCTGCTGCTGCTGGCTGTTATAGTCGTCATTCTGTGGAGGCAATACTGGAAAAAGATTCTGGGCAAGGTGGGTCAGGAGCTGGACCTTTTACTGTGTTATTTCTAAGCTGGAAATACTTTATCTCATGAAGCCACACCGTCGCTTTGATTCAGTTTAAGCTAATTTGCTGGAGAGAACAGCTGCCAGCCTTCTGGCAGTAAACCAGCCCGTCTCCATCTGGATTTATATGCGCTGCTATTAAAGCAATTAAAGTTTGTGTCCAAGATTTGAGCCCTAATAGTTCCTTCGTGCTGCCTTTCAGGCGCAGGGCAGTCTGTCCAGCTCAGAGCTCAGAGTCCATCTGTCCGTCCCCTCGGACAACGTGGTCATCAACAACACACACAGCTACTCGAGCCGCTACCAGCGCATACACACGTTTCCTGACGACCGGGACCATGACAGAGACGCAGAGGGGGAGTATCAGGAGCCCAGCGCTCTGCTGCGGCCCAGAGACCAGAGGGACAGCGCCAGTAAGTTACAGAACAAGCACTGAGGGGCTTAAATGCTGCTTACTTTTAATATTAAATCTGTGTGTTGCAGGAAATGTTTCCAAGTCAGTTTTCGAACATAATGTGACAAAGTGGTCTCAGAGCCTCAAGTCATTTCTTCCTGACATTTCTTTGGAACGTGTTTCTTTAAAGTTTTTAGCGCTGCTTTTTCACTCATTAGTCCTTTTCAGATACTGTCAACATTCAGCCACAATCTGACCGTTTTTTGCACATATGTGGCCAACAGAAAACGAAACTGATCTTAAAGTCAAATGAATGCTGCTTTAATATTTGATCCTAAATGTGACCTCCGTCTGAATGGTCGCTTTGCATTTCATTCACACCACTGAGGTGTGACAGCATCACAACAACCAACACGTGTTTCATTCAAGGCTGAAGAACACAGGCCTGTTCACACTGGAGTCTGAAGTCGTTACATTTAAAGTACATTGTGGAAAAACTGCACAAAAATCTGACCTCAGCAAAGAGAGTTGACTGCAGTGTAAACGGGACAAAACGCCGCTATAAACAACCCAATAAAGGGAAAATGTAGAAAACAGCATGTCTAACCTCAGCAGCTTTCAAATGAACTTCCTGTGGCTTTTCCTTCGCCGTCGGCCTCTGGGTGTCGTTTCTTTGGCTGATTATGGAGCATCACATTAGTGCTGGTGTGGCTTGGAATGAAACTTTACAGTGTGTCCAAAGCTATCATGGCATAAATGGAAATACCCTCAATATAAATGTCTACTGGGATTTAAGATGCATCATAATAATGATAAAAATGAACCCAGCTCAGCATATTTGACTGAAGAAGAAGCTTTTTCTGCCATGTTTAAATTAAAATGTTGCCGACTGCAGGGAGTCTTTTCACAGATACAGTCTTGAGGGGCCTGTTGAACTGCAAAAACACAAAATCTTACCAAGTATTTCTGTCTAGTTTCTAGCACAAATACCTTATTACACCTGAAACAAGGCAAAACCAAGTTAAAAGTAATTTAACATGGAAAAACATCTTGTTGTAATCATCTGCCAATGTAACTGGCACGTTTTCCTCAATATTAAGGAATTATTTACTTAAAACAAGCTCCTGTATTTCGCTGAGAAGTTTCTTGTAAGTTAATTCACTTGAAATAAAAGAAACAAAGATATTTGCACTTCAAACTAGACAGAAATACTTAGTAAGATTTTGTGTTTTTGCAGTGCACCATAGCAAATTTTGCTTGACAATAAACTGTCCCAGATGTTTTTGTGATAAAAGATTTTCTTGTTTTGAGACCATTTTTAAGCAATACAACAGTAAAGGCATAATGATGCAAAAACAAATTCTCAAAGCTCAATAAACTTTAAATTCTAATGCACATTTAACACTGGAGCTGGAAAACATTTTAATTATCCAAAATAAATGAACAAAACTACAGAAACAACAAATAAAATGGGAACTGAAGTCTCTGGAACAAAATTGCCCTTTAAAAAAGGGCTAGTTGAGAAAAAAAGCATCAGACCGAAGAACCTTTTCATCCAGTTTTTGGTAGGAAGAGCTAAAAAAGAGAAAACTACAAATCATGCAAATAGAAATTATTGAGCTCGTTTTAATTCATCATGCGGATAATTGATTTATTGCTTATTGCGACAGGCCATTTCTAGAGAAGAGCTGTTTTAAAAGTTGGCATGGTTTGGCGTAAGGACTGGACAGATGAGGAAAAAGCAGCCAGTCTAAAGAAACAAAAGTAAAAGTCCCTGGAAGAAAAGTTAAATAAAATGACTACAAAAGATCACAAAAAAGCAAGAAAATAAAGCTCTGTGCAACATGTTGACAGGCAGGAAAACATGCAAAACACATCAGCTGGCAATAAATAAGCAGAAAATGTGACAACAATCCCACCTTCCATATGTCCCGTATTTAAATTTCTGCACTCATGCCTGTGGTTTGTACCACATCGCTCAGTTTGCATGTCTCAGTTTGTGATTTTGCAAACTCATTTGGTTGATGGGGCAAAAGCAGAGGAAAACTCCCGATGTGGCGTGCCTATCTGGAAAACTGTGGCGTTGCAGAATATTCCGCCACACCAAACAAAAGTAAATCAAATCAAATATCCTGCAAGGAAGACTGCCTGCTACAAGATGCACGGTGCAGAGGGGGCACAAAAGAGCTATTGTTCCGGAGAGAGGGGAGGATAAGGAGGAGAAGCTGAGGATTACAGAAGAAAACATGCATTCCTTTGCTTGCATTGTTCCTCAGGAGGTTGGCATGCCGTCTTCACTAGGCGCCTGTGTGAGTTTGAAATAACAAGAGTAACAAACATCCCATGCAGTCAGTTTTTATTCTATGTTGGGTTGTGTTAACTTGCCTGAGATGTTCTTCCTTCCTGTGCTCATAATGAAAACCCTTATGATTCCTTGTATGTACATGAACACGCTAACGCTGTCATGACTCTGTTTTGTTCCATGTTATGATTTTGTTTGTGCGCCCCACCTCGTTCTGTGTGTGTGTGTGTGTGTCTGTGACCTTGTAGCCTTGCTGTTAAACAATCCGGCCTATCACGTGCTCCTACCAGATCACAGAAAAGGCTCCAGAGCCGTAGTCGTCCCCAGATCGGCTCAGGCTCAGGAGAAGAGCCTGAATGTGCCCCAGGGTAAGAAGCCTCAGACTGGGCCGGCACAGTCAGGAGGATCCCCTGCTTTCCGCTCACTTACCGACCTGTCGGCGCCGAGGCAGGAGAAGATTTTCTCCCAAATATTAACAATCTGTTTCTGCATGCGACCTTCCCATTCTCCCATTCACTCATCACGTAACTCCTTCCTTTGTTTGAAGGGATAGTTTGGTTTCTAAGGAACTGGAAAGTTTCACAAAGAGCTTTTTTTTTTTTTTAACTTTGATTGGCTTTAGTTTCTGTGAACGCCTCAGCAGCACCAGGTTATCATGCTGCGTTCCAGCTGCACTCGGAGCTGGGAAATTACCACTTCCTCCAAAATCAGTAAGAACAGCCTTAAAATATTTAGTGACATCATCATCATCTTAGGGTTCATGAATGCAAACATTTATGAGATGGAGCAGAAAACCAAAAAGATTTCTCCCCAAGTTCAGTTCGGACTCATTTTTAAAAAGTAAATTAAGTTCTCACATTGATGAGTATTTCCTCCAGTGAACGTTCTACTTATGTAAAGAAATACAATATAGTTCCAGTATGATTTTATACATAACAATATGCCAAAAATTGAGTCTGAGTGAATACAACCATATTGTTTACACTGAAAAGAAAACAGGTGATCCATCTTAAAGTATGTTGAGTTAATTTGTTACAAGCAGTCAAATTAAGTTTATGCAAGTAAATACACTACATTTATTAAGTTGTCATGTTAAGCAAATATAAGTTTCACAAACTTAATTTGACTGCATGCAACAAATTAACTATTTTTTTAAAAGTTGGAAATCTATTCTCACTTTTTTCATTGTGCAGTGATGAGTAAAACCCTCCGACGTCGGACTTCCCACTTGGAAACTGGGAGTAATTTGACCTTTATTTTTTTTAAACACCAACCCTTTAGTAGCAACAGCAGGCCGACATTATTACTTTTTCAATTAACTGTCCATTTTTATTACATAATCTCAAAATAATTTCAATCTGAGCCTGTATCATGAATATCAGTAACCCAGAAAATGACTAATTATTTCTAGTTATGTAATAATCTTCTTGTAACAGCAGAACTGAAGTGAAGGTCGTCTGTCCTTACAGGATCTTTCTGGTGTCGTTCGTCTAAAGCTGTAATTTGCAGAGAAGTTTTTATCCCAAAACTATCAGATTTCTGCAAGAACTCATCACAGTGAGTCCCAAACAACAACAATGGTACAAAAATACGACTTCGTCAGAAGAAAAGTAAAGTTTCAGAGGAGTCCATGTGCCAAACTGAAGGGCCATCAGGGGCCAAATCTGGTCCCTGATGGCTTTTAATCTGGCCCTCCTGACCCCAGAGGGACGCATAAGTAAAACCTTAAAGGTAACATCTGAGCACCTAAATATTATTATAGAAATATAATCAGAGTAAGTTTTGTCCGTATACTGTCAAATTACATCAGCCAGTCCGTCCAGTTTTTTTCTTTTTTCTTATGAAATTCCCAAATCTCAGAAAATGACGCAAAATAAACAAATCTGCGCATAATGCATAATTGTAAATTAGTTGCATGTGTTCAACAAAAATGGTCAAAAACATGTTAAGTTTTTGTTTTTGATTAAAATTAAATACTGTTTAAAGTGATTCCTAGCTCTCGCCTGCAGATGGCAGTATTTCTTTTGTTCTGCTGCCTCAGTCTTGTAATCTGTGATCTTTAAGGCGAGTAACAAAAGGTCACATTTACCAAAATACATATTGAATATCGCAAAATGTCTTTCTAAAGTAGCATCAGAAAATCAGGGATTTTGATTACGAAAAATGTTCAACAGCAACAAAAAAAAAGTTCAGTATTATGTAATTTTAATAAGTACTAATCGAGTTTTAAAATGGGTTTTAGCAACACATTCTGGCATAAATGACCCTTTCATTCATCCATGACTTTGAACTTGGCCCAAAATGAAAATGTTTGACTCTCCTGCTGCAAACTAGAGCTAGAAAACTAGATTTTGCAGAAACCTGTGAGGTCAGTCGATGAGAGCTGAGGACAAGATGCTGCAAGTGGAAAAGTATTTCCAAGTCAAGACTCAAAACAAAGCTGCACACTTCTGCAACAAGGATATTGCACTTTTCTAAATGTTACCTTCCCAGACCAATCCAATCCATTTGTATCCTTGTTAAAAAACATTGTAGTTGAATCCAGTTGATAACGACAGATAGTAAAATATTTTTTTACTGGAGTCACTGTGACTCCTGCTTTTCCTCCCAAATACATGAGCTTTATAAAGTTACAGTATTGTGATCTACTGGCTGCAGTTGCGTGTGAATTTAGGCTGAAAATTCAGGCTCATTATTATTTCAAAGGTAAAACAGTTTAGCATTCAGGTCTCACTCTCCCTACAAGCCCATGACTCAAGTGTTGTCTGAACCTTTTGGGAGCCGCTGGTATCAAATGTAAAATCATCTTTTCGAGGTGTTTCAGTTTAATCAGCAGGTAAAAATAGGAGTTCGATGTGGTGTAAATGAGCAAAGAGAGATTCAATAACAACTGGTTCGTACCTGATACTCATGCAGGCAGATGGATTTAATGAAATTAAAAATTATTTTAGTCTCACGGGAATAAAATAAGTCACAGAAGGGTGAACATTTCATTCAATGCTGTCAGCTGACTGAATGAAACAATGATTAATGCACTGACCGGGCTGCAGGAGGCCACAGCGGGGAATACATTCACAAAACTGTAATCCGTCACAATGTGCAGGGGTGTGTCGATATTTCTGCAGGATGACAGCTCCGCTGCATAATTTCAGCTCCAGCTCAGCCTCCCAGTAGATGAATGAACGTGCAGCTGTGCTCTGGACCGTCATCCGTTTTTCTGTAATAATAAACAACCTTTTCCTGGGCCGACAGAGGAAAGGAAAGTGAAAAACTTGATTTCACTTATCTGAGATTGCTTACGTTTTTCGTCTTGGACACTGGATTTGGTATGCAGCTGAAAATCCAAACTATCCCTTCAGAACAAGTCGCCTGACCTTTTATCTCCCGACTCTGTTCCTGCAGACAGCCGTCTTAAATCACTCTGTTGCTCTCGGTTATCTCGTCTTTTCATCCGCCCCGTCTGCCTCTTGTCTCCCAGCCTGTGGTTTGGACTTGGACCTGGAGAAAGGCTTCCCGTCTGCACACGAGGAGCCCCCTCCCTATCCGGGGTCGCCTCCTTATCCGTCTCTGTCTCCCCCCGTCTCCCCGCCGCTGCCTCCCAGCGTCCCGCATTATGCGGAGGCGGACATCGTCAGTCTGCAGGGGGTCAGCGGCAACAACACCTACGCAGTGCCGGCGCTGGCCTCTTCCAGCCCTGGTGCCGACGCCCTCCCGCTGCCGGAGCTGCCGCGCCAGTGTCTCGTCTTCAAGGAGAAGCTGGGGGAGGGACAGTTCGGGGAGGTGAGGACGTGTCTGGGTGAAAAGATTGCCGCCCTCCATCAGGGTTTGAATTTAATATGACTTTAATGTGCTGTGGTTAAAGGTTCACCTGTGTGAAATAGAGAACCCTCTGGATCTCCCGATCCTGGAGTTCCCCTTCAATGTGAGGAAAGGGCGCCCTCTTCTGGTCGCAGTCAAGATACTGCGCCCAGACGCCTCAAAGAATGCCAGGTTTGTATCAGTTTATTTTTAGTGTCTAAACCTCAATACTGGCTTTTACATTGCATTATAACTTTGTACTGTACCTAAATTATCTTTTTGTTACACTGTCTAATGTTCTTCTCGGTATCTGAATCTAATTTTTTAACTTATTTTACTTCATTTTTGTATTTTACAAATAGAAATTTAAAGTACATTTTTTATTTGCAAATCACATTTTTTAAAATAGTAATTAAAGTTTTAATGTACAGAGATAAACAAATGTTTTCCTCCAAAAGTAGATTTTATATTTGCCAAATATTTTGAGATAAGTAATACTACTTTACTGTGCAGAATGAATATTTACGGTTCATTATACACATTAAGTTCTTCACAAAAGCAGCAAAATAAAACTGATAAGTCATGAAATGACCCAAGTTTCTTTTAAAAAACTGATTTAAAGAAGGTCGTTGACTTAATTAAGGAGATTATGGCTGATTTCCTGAGGAGCTGCTGGGCCATGACTGCAAGCTGCAAGCAGACAGTAGATCTCTGAAAATCTTAAATCCCTCCTATGGTGGGAAATGGAGAAGTGAAGAGATGTTGTTTGGACAGTGAACCAAAAACATAGTGGGAGAGACGTTAACCGAGGCAGCAGGACCAGACACGTCTGCTCTGGATAAAGACTCTGCTGTGGAGTTTAGCCTTAAATTGGATAAGAGATCTTCAGCAAACAGAGGAAAATATCTGCTTCTCTGTGGTTTTCTTCATGGTTGAGGTTCAAACAAAAAACTAACTAAAAAAACAGAGAGCTGGCGCTTTGTGTTCGACTTTTGTACGAACCTGTTTTGTTGACTCAGCACATCTGTCCCTTTTCTTCTGGTAGGAACGACTTTCTGAAGGAGGTGAAGATCTTGTCTCGCCTGAAGGACCCAAACATCATCCGGCTGCTGGGAGTGTGTGTGAGCAGCGACCCCCTCTGCATGGTCACCGAGTACATGGAGTGTGGAGACCTGAACCAGTACCTGTCCCAGCGTGTCCTGCTGGACAAAACTGGGCCTTCACACAACACGCCGACCATCAGGTGACTTGAAGGGCACCTGCTACATGAAATTCACATTTTGCATGTTTTTGTGCTTCCGTTTTGGTCTCTACTGCTTCAGCTCACATAAATGCTTAAAAAACACCCATCTTTTTGGTGTCTAGAAAATTAACCATTTTGATTGTTGACTCGTATTCATCGGGGACTGTGTTGTTACCTAGCAACCTCAGCCACACCCAGCCCCATCACCTAGCAACCCAAGCTGAGCTCCATCACATTTTGTCAGATGGTTTTACTGCTGCATGTGCCGTACAATGGCTTCTGGAAAAGACAAGTGTTTTGCTGTTGAGTTACCAATCAGAAGCCACTTGCTGTATTCTTGTTGGTGCAGGAGGCTCCACTTCTGCTTTTCTAAGATGAACGGTTGTATAATTGCACATTTGTTCAGAGCTATTTTCCCGTGTGATTGTAAGCTTTGAGTTTATTTGGATTTAAAGTGACAAGACGCCCTAAGACAGTTCAGTCTAAGCATGGTTTTGTATCGCCTACAGACCTATCCTACCTATTCAAGGAAACTTTAAAGTAAACATCCTCAGCTACGCTTCCTGACATTTCCCTCCTGTCCTCAGTTATCCAGCACTCATCTCCATGGCCAGCCAGATCGCGTCAGGGATGAAGTTCCTGTCCTCTCTGAACTTCGTGCACCGGGATCTGGCCACTCGTAACTGCCTGGTCGGCGGCGAGAAGGGAGAGAGCGGAGAGGATCGAGGCGGGGAGCGTCACATCAAGATCGCCGACTTCGGCATGAGCAGAAACCTGTACGCCGGAGACTATTACAGGATCCAAGGCAGAGCTGTGCTGCCGATACGATGGATGGCCTGGGAGTGCATCCTCATGGTGAGCAGGCAGAACTGCTTTTAGTTTCATCTGTAAATGGGTTTTCTCTTTTAAGTCAATACTCTAGACTTTTAATGCATAAATACAAAAGTTTGTGATAAATGCTGGGCAGATGTTTCTGTTGAGCTCAGGATTTAAATATGGAGGCTGCAAAAAGCTGAATGCGTGGATGGATTAATGGATGCAAGCCAGACATCTGAACATGGCCTCACATATGAAACGCCTCATCAAAATATATATTGGAGATACACAAGAAGAATACATTTAAACAGCTTTAAGATGATATTGACTAGAAAAACAATCCATCCAACCATTTTCTTTACACCCTTGTCCCTTGGTGGGGTTTGGAGGGTTGCTGGTGCCTATTGCTGGTGCCTATGTCCAGCCAACGTTTCGGGCGAGAGGTGGGGTCACCCTGGACAGGTTGCCAGTCTGTCACAGGGCAACACAGAGACACAACCATGCACACACACACACTCGCCCCTAGGGGGAATTTGGAGAGGCCGGAGTACCAGGAGAAAACCCACCATGCACAGGGAGAACATGCAAACTCCATGCAGAAAGACTGGGGCCAGGAATCGAACCCAGAACCTTCTTGCTGCAAGGCAACAGCTCTACCAACTGCGCCACTGTGCAGCCCCTAGAAAAACGATCATAGTGAATTATTCCTCATCTTTTATTGTGTAATATTGATTGTGTTTGTATGTATGTATACATCACCTGTATACATACATACATACATACATGCTGAGGAATTGTTGACTTAAATAACCTCCCATTTCTTGCTGATAAGTTACTTGTAAGTTAGTTTCGTCTTATTTCACGCCTACTAAGATATTTGCAGTAGAAACTAGACCAGAAATACTTAATTTTGTTTTTGCAGTGGGCTTGCTTGGGTTCTCTCAGGTTCTCCTGCTTCCTCCCACTGTCCAAAACATGATGTCAGGTTACTGATCTCCAAATTGTCCTTAGGTGTGAGATGGTTATTTGTCCTGTGTCTCTGTGTTCTGTGATGTTTTCTAATGTTTTAGTTGTACAATATTACTCTTAGTGGTCCTGCATTAGCTTGGTCCAGGCTGGAAGCCTCAGCATCTCTCCAAGGATAGCTGGATTTGCACGGTGGATGATATTTTTGCTACTTTTTCAGAATTTGACAAAGGTTAAATTTCAGTTTTCCAGACTGTGTAGGAAACACGAATCTGTCATTTATTTTAATTGCATTGCAATTTTCCACCACTTTAATTCAGGTCAAGGCTTTTTGGACCATTAATAGTAAAATTATACAAATAAAACATTGGAAAACAAGCTAATGCACTCAGAAAACAGTGATTCATTAATGAAGCACTCACATGTGAAAGGAACCCATTAGACGTGTCATTCCTCTCCATCGGATTCACCTTTTATGATAATGATGCTCGTAGTTGTTGTGACACTAATGGAGGTCGAGACAATGAAAGCAGAGGTTCAGGTGTGTGTGTCGGTGTGTGTCCGCAGGGGAAGTTCACCACAGCCAGCGACGTGTGGGCGTTCGGAGTCACTCTGTGGGAGATGCTGAGCGTTTGTCAGGAGCAGCCGTACTCCGACCTCACAGATGAGCAAGTCATCGACAACGCAGGGGAGTTCTTCAGAGACCAGGGCAGACAGGTACGACCAAAACATGAGCACGGTCTGCAGGGTTTTACTGAAACTGGACATTTAGAAAGTGATTTGACTCCTCAAAGACACACATTAGTCCAGAGAATTATTTCGCAGAAGTATGTGGGATCATTCAAGACGGGCCTTTGTGTTATTTTTAGCCGGCATTGATTTTGGCCTTACAAGTCTTATTGCTTAAAGGTGACCTGTTAAACTAAATCGAACAGGTTAGCAACAATCTATGGGAGATACAACTGAGAGAAAACTTCAGTTTCCTCAATTAAATATGGTGTTAACGATTAAATGGGACAGATTATGCAAAATTCACTTTTTGCATGTTTTTGCGCTTCCATTCGGGTTCTAATATCAGCATATAAGGTCTGGACATTGAGCCATTTCAAAACCTTTCCAATTTAGTCACAATCGATGGGCGCTGCACCGTTACCTAGCAACCCAAGCAGAGCTAAAGCACATTTGGTCAACTGGTTTTACCACTATATGTGCTATACAATGGCTGCTGGAATAAACAAGTGTTTTGTTGTTGACTTACATGTCAGACTTGCTGCATTCTTGTTGGTTGTGCCAGAGGCTCTACTACTGCTTTTCAAAGATCTTCGGTTGTATAATTGCGCATCTGTTTGCAGCCATTTTGACATGTGAGTGTGAATGTTGTGTTGGGGGCGTGGTCAGCAGCAGCTCGTTTAGATTTAAAGTGACAAGACGCCCTGAAACAGCTCAATCTGAAAGGAGCTCAAAATATTCAGAACTGATCAGAATGAAATTTGAAAATGTAATGAACATGTTTTGTTAAGGCCATAAATCTGTTCAAGGCAGTATAATCAGTCACCTTTAATGTGAGCAGAAGAGTTTTGCTACCCTGTTTTCCATATGATGCTTTCACTGATTGAGAAAAAAAAATCAGGTTTCTGAGTTGATGACCACTTGACTGCTGATCAGGTCTAATGAAGCTGTGCAGACGTTCCTCACATGCGTCTCTTTCTCTCTCAGGTGTATCTGAGCAGGCCAGCTGTGTGTCCTCAGGGTCTCTATGAGCTCATGTTGAGCTGCTGGAACAGAGACTGCAAGCTCCGCCCATCTTTCACCAACATCCACTCCTTTCTTACCGAAGACGCCATGAACATGGTTTGACGGAGGAACGACTGGAAGAAAGTTGACCTTTTTGCTTGAGCGGTGAAGTGGGCTGGTGTGGTGGAGGGTGTGCTCACAAGCACAGTGGGGTTGCTCGCTTTTGTATTTTGTACTTTTTGGGCGGGTGGGGCTGAGACGCCGCTGGTTCGGTTTTTATTCCACCTCAGACCCCCTAAAGACGTCTTTTTAGTAGGTAACGGCTACGTTACGTAGTAACTGGTGGTGGGTTCAGTCTTCAAATCGGTTTTCTGCCATTTCACATCGTGCCTCTGCTGATTCGATGCTGCACAAAATACAGCTTCATGTCTGAAACATTCAAATTATTCAGCATTTTACATGTTGTTTGTGGACTAACAGGTGATTATCACAAAGAACAGCTGTTGTTTGGAGGTGAAAGGTCACACAGGGATTGTCTGAGTATTTATAGCCCACAGTATGCACTGTAACTCAGTGAGCTTACGCCCAGCTACGTCCCCTTCGGCCTACTTTTTATTACGTCTCATTTGATCTCAGCCCCACATTCTAGCCCAGTGACCCTCATCCACAGTGTTTGTGGGGGAATAAAGAGGCGTGGACCTGACCGGAGCCGCCTCCCCGTTTCGTCAGCATGAACACGTCGAGTCTCCCGTCTTTAACCGTAACAATCTGAGCTCCATCCTGCACCCGACGCCAAACAAGAGGAAAAAGGCACAGAAGACGAGAGTCTGCAGCTGCAAATTAACAGATCATTTTGTTTTTCTTCCATCAGAGAGACGTTGCTCTGGGACTCCTTTCAGGCATCTCATCAGGTGTTCTTCTTCTTATCGTCGCTTTGTTATTTGACTGTGACTCGGTCAGAAAGGATCGATTTTAAAATTCCACAAATCAGCAGCACTTTACCCTACATGCATTTCCCCGACTGTGATGAAACTCGTCTCTGTAATGGGTCTGAATGACGATTCCTGATTCTGATCAGGACACACATCTCAAACATGCACACTCTCCTGTTAAAATGCCTGGCTGTTACCTAAAACATATAAATTATTTTAAAACTTTTTTTTTTTTACCTTCAAATGGCATTCATCTTGTACATTTCAACTAAATATAAAAAAAATAAAAAGCTGCAATAACCTGTGCACACCTCTTAAACGAACTTTTTTTATTTTGTTTTATAGCACATTCTTAAGGTTTTGTCAGATTTTTAGCCAGGCCCAGATGTTTTCTCTGGATAAAATTACTTTTGTCTTCTAGCCGTACTCCTTAGTCCATCATGTAGAGAAATAAAACTTACTGCAGCTTCTTTTGTGTCACAACAGTAAACTGATGAATGGCTACAAAGACAACCTTACTAATTTATCACATTCATTCTAATCGACTGAATCCTGAAATTAATTGTAATTGTGTTAATTGTACATTTTCACTCCTAATAAATTTGCTTATTGAACTGTGCAAGAAAAAGAAAATAAAATATAAGCGCACTTCACTATAAGCCGCACCCACAAAGTTTTTTTAAATTTTTTTTTTAAACTAACGTACAAGCTGTCGGTATCTTGCCGCTCGGTTTTCCAAATCTCCTATTAAGGACGCAGCCCTGCGTCTCCAACGCCGAACCTCGGATTCTTCACGCTGAGTTTACGTGTAGCAGCTATCGATCAATCTCTACTGCTGGATCCATGGCCTTCAACTTAAAGCTGCATCATATGAACTTCTTCGTGTTGTTTTTCTCCGTCGTGCCTGCTGCTAGCATGCGCTTGTTCTAAATGAAAATTAGCACTTTCTTCTTTGATTTCCAATTTTGACTTCCAATTACTCACTTCCTGTTAAAGAGCCCCCTGGTGGTTGAAGAAAAAGCCACAGAAAAGCCGCACTGGGCTATAAGCCGCATGGTTCAAAGTGTGGGGGAAAAGTAGCGGTTTGTAGACCGGAAAATGCATAAATATATAAAATTTATTTTATATGTATATGTATATATATATACATATACCGTATATAAAATAAAGGTTGCAGGAATGGATTGACATTTTTTATGGCACAAAAGCCCGGCATGTTGGCAGGAGGTGTGAAAACGTCTGAGGCCTCCTCTCCCCTCCACAGCTCTGCCAAACCATTAGATGTAAAAATTTGTTTTAAAACCTGGAATGGCATTCTGGATTCAAACAGCAATCCTATGTAAGCTTTCAGAGCGCTGAGATGTTAGTGATCTTATAATTTTCTTTTATATCACTGTAATTTTTTTGGCATTATTCAAACAGGAAATTCTGGGATTCCTGATTTTTATTTTTTTTGAGTGAAAGTTGATCTCTGCGTTGATCCATGTGTAAGCTGACCGCGGTGGAACCAGTGCTTCTACCTTACTGTCTGTACAGCTCTGTAAATCTGAGATCCCCCTGATTGTGATGTAATACATGTTTAGTGATTGGTTGTGCCATTTCATTCATTTTGATACACTGTAGTTCACTTTTTCTTTTTTTTTAGCCCGGTTATAGTAAAATGTATGTGCACTCACTTTCAATTTAAGGGATTTTAAGAGATGTTTTTGGTCATCACCAGATTATTTCTTGAAATGAACAAAAATCATATAACTGCATCATTAATGATTAAGAAGCTGTCTCTGTAGCAGCAATAGCTTGAAGACGTCCATTATGTTTGGGATGCCTTGATCCATTTTATTCAACATTGCTTGAATTTGCCACATTTCTCCATCTCAGTTGTTCAGGCTTGAAGGGCAGAACATTTTACATGTATCTACAGAATAAAAGTTGAGGAATATAAAATAAAAAGGCATGAAAGAATGAGAGAAAGCACATGAAAGTTGGCAAATAGAGACTGTGATGAATGTATTGCCAATTTATAAGGATTGTCTGGTGAAGACGAGAAAGTCAGGAGAAATGTTAGCGCAATAGCTTGGAGACTCAGCAAACTAGCACCCTACAGAGAGGCTTAAAGGTACAGTTTGATCATTTTAGACTCAAAATGTTTGTTTCAAAAAGTGCGTTTTAAAATTACTTTTAAAAAATATTAGAAATATTGTTTCATGCTGGTACAAGTTTTATCCTCCAAGATCCTGGAACTATATTTCAATGAGCCAAACCAGAACAGAGACAATTTACTCTCAACACTTTGATATATGACTTGAATTATTCAGCTTAATTTCAAAATTTGAAATTTTGGGATTTCTTAGCCGATTTCTTTAGACGCTTGTGCAGAAATGATTGTATAACTCTTCAATTTTATGACCAAATACACGTTTTTCTCAGGTCAGTGGTACCAATACACATTAGCAAGCTGCTAACACTTGAGTTTAAACAGCTGATGAAATTTATTTGTTCATCACTCTGTTAACTCCCAAATGTTAAGCCTCTGCCTTATCTCGATTTATTAAAGAATGCGTCTCAGTTCAGGTTGTATTAACATTTTAAAATCTGGTGATGACCATCACATTTTTGTCACTTATAGTAAAATTATAATATTGAAGCTGTTTGTACTTCACATTTTACTACAACTCTTCCCAATCTGTCTGATTTCATCTCTCTGTATGTACATATTCAAAGGACAGGATTACAGTTTTCTTTACTAATATATAGATAACTCCCTGTCACATCTTCATCGTTGCTATAGAAACGCTTGTTATCTTCAAGCTCTTATTCATTGCTGTTCTATTTTTGTAGAGGTTTTATTAAAGTTACCCTTTTCAAATAAAACTGAGCCACTTCAAACTGTGTACAAACACCAGGCTGTTTTCGGTGAGTTAAACATTTTATTAATCGTTCACTATTGACTGTTTAATACAAGCAGTTCCACACTAAATATGATTTACGTTCATGTCAGTCTAAGTAGCCATGCAACAAATGTTTTCAAAGCATTCTTCACAAGAATCACAACAACAGCAATTACTGATGCAAAACCTTTGGGTGTTTTGGGTAAAAGTCTATAAAACATGAAACTGATGCAACTGGTAGTTAATATATATATAAAAATTATAAGAATACACCTGCAGTTATATTAGAACAAACATCTCAAATATCCTGTATGATTTTTACCATTTAAAGATTCGGTACGATCGAAATTGGAGAAACATCCTATGTCTAATTTAAACTCCAAGAGGAGAAAAAAACATACACAAACTGATGTGTGAATTGTGACATTAGTTAGTGCAGATTCCGTCTCTACAGCATAAAAAAGCAGAGAATTTGACCTCAAACAGAGCAACTGCATGCTGCAGAGAAAACATGCTTCTCTCCAACCACCAGACACTTTCAAAGCATCGAACAGAAAAACCTCAACTTTTATCGAACATCGAACACTTACTCCAACATTTTGAGACAAATCCCTCCGTCTGCAGCTCAAACTGATGAGGAAACAACGCTAGCAGTGAGAAGTCATTTAATTACCACAGAGGATTTAAAACAGATGTGTCAAACTCGAGGCCCGGGGCCAAATCAGGGCCGCCACAGCTCTTTATGTGGTCCTCTTGACTCCAAAGACACAGAAATTAGAACCGTTCAGATAAGAGCAAGCTTAAATATTATTTCATCAATCAATTTGAAGCAGTTTTATACGTTTACAGCAAAATTGCATCAATTTGTCACTCTGGTATTTTGTGAATTATTGTGGAAACTTGTTTTTCTACTATACTTCTACTTTGCCTTACTTTGTCGAGTGATGCAGTGACTAATGAAAAGGTTTTTTTTGCAAAATAATTGATTGTGAAATCCTGGAGTGACTAACTTGGAGTGTTTAATTTTAAGAATTGATTTAAACAGTTTAATGGGTTTTATCAATGCATTCTGGCACAACCGGCCCTTTAAGAACATTTATGGTCTTGATTTAACCCAAGAGGAAAACGAGTTTGACAGCCCTGATTTAAGAGCTCCATGTTATGGACAGTCAGGACCGCAGAGAGAGCGACCATCATTAAAGTAAACAAGTGAAAATTTGAGAAGTTTTCCAACATTTCAGTCCTGATTTCAAACGGGGGAGAGGAGCCGCTCTTCAAGTGACGGGACAGTTCTTCCTTTGTAGCAGCAGGTGTAATTCGGGCTCCCTGAACTTGCTAAAGCACTTGGCGTTCTGTTACAAATTAAAAAAAGGCACAGTGACCTCTGATCAGAGGAGTGATGTTTTCGTGGTCCAGCTCCTTCGCAGGAACGACGAGGAAAACCACAAGGCAAGAAGTTGCATATTGAAAATCAGGTATAAAAAGGCAGCAGCTCCGACTTCATGTTGAGCTAAAGTGGGCTGTGCGGCTGCGGCGCCGACGGGCCCAAAAAACATCGAGTGTTTCTGCGGTCGGTAACGACGGGGAGGAAAACGGCAGACATCCAGGAAATGAGCAGAAGCCACAGGAAGGAGGGGAAACATGCATGGACAGACGGTAGGGATTGGACATGGGGAAGGAGGCGCGGCGCTCGGATCATCTCCCTTCCTAACGAACACGGGACGCCTTCGAAGTCGCCTGAATCAGAGGGAAATAAGAAATCAGCATTCTCCGTTTGCTCAGTCAGGGGAGTCGCCTGTTTTTAACGGATCGGACTCGCGTACCTGTGAGATTTCAACTCCTGTGAGTTTTTCCACAACATCAGGCAGTCGGGTCATGATGTCCAGAACCTCTCCAGCCAGTTTGGCGGCTCCCACCTCTGAGCCGCCGCTGGACACCATGGTGATCTTCTGCGCCTTCGACATCGGCTTGCTGATCTCCTCAGCCATCTGCGGAAACACGTCGGAGAAAACAAAGGATAAGGGTTGGTTGTGATGAGGACTTTACAATAAAATTATGACAAAATGTTTTCAGACGGAAACAGTTTTAAGGAATGAAAAGATGCTAAAAAATGTTAAAAATTCAATATTTTTGATGTATTTTACAACAGAAGGCTGTGTGGGTTTCATAAAGTTGTTTGAACATCATCTATCGTTTACAGAAGAAACCAGATATTTAAATATGCCTTATAAAAAAGCCACAAACATATTTTTTTCTCTCAACCTCTAAAGTTAAATCACCACAAACTTCTCTTGCTTTACATTAACTACAATCACAAATTCTTTCTATTTGCTTAAAGCCACAATGACGAGAAAATATGTCAGATTTACTACTTATGTCTTCGAAATCTAAAGTTAGATACATTTATTGGGTAGCTTAGCCTTTGAACTGCATGAATGATTCAAACATTGGTTTTCCTCCATCTTCTGGCCGGTTCCTCCTGATGGAACTGAGGCAGGTTTGAAGTCCGATTCGCTGACACGCCTTTTCAGATCCCATCATAAACTCAGTTCAGCTCTGAGATCAGGACTTCAAGACGGCTGCGCCAAAACATCGACTTCATTTTCCTGGAGTCACTTTGTAACCATGTTAACTGTATAACTGGAGTCATTGTCCATTTGGAACATAGTTAAATATTTCCACATAATAAATCTGACATTTTTTGTCTCCTTATTGTGACGTTTAGCAAATACATGTAATTTTTTCTAACTGGGCTAAAACAGCAGAGGTTTGATCTGATTTAACTTCAGACAGTGGTGTATGTAAACTTCTGGCTTCAGCTGTATTGCTAAAGGCTGACTTGGTTCATGCTGTAAACACACATCTTGCTCTGCTGAGGATCTTTGCACAGTGAGATGTTTTCAGATTTCAGGCTAAGGTTAGCTTGGTTCTTCTTTGTTTTATATTCATGGTTATAATTTGTAATAATAAAATGAATGATGAGTTTACTGCAGCTCTCTTACCCCTTCAATGTCCTTTCAATCATGCTCAAAATAAAAAAGTACATTTGTTTTTGGCTAAGGAAGTGATTCTTCTCTCAGCTCTAAGGTTTATTTCCATTATTTTATCAGAGAGAGTTGAACTGACCAGAGGAAGTTTCTCCAGCAGCATGTCCACCATGGCTCCATCTTTGTACTGCTTGAAGGCCTCGGCCTTTTTGGCCATCTGCTCTGCCTCAGCGCGACCTTTAGCCTCCACAGCGAAAGCCTCGGCCTCGCCCTTCATCTGCATGAAAGCAAAAACACAGACGCTCATTAGAGACCACAGCCCAAACAAAGCAGTCATGTTGGACCTTCTCACAAAACCAAACATATTATTACTAACAATATTAATAAGTAAAAGTCAGTTTTACCTTAATGGACTCTGCCTCAGCTTCAGCCTCCATGATGAGCTGCAGGCTGAACACAAGAAGAACAGAACGAATAAAATACTCACTTTCAATCCCAGCTCAACGACCGCAACAAAATGGCGGCGTGCTGCTCACCGCTGCGCCTCGGCTAACTTCTCCATCCGGTATTTCTCAGCTTCTGCGGGTTTCTTAACTTTGGCCTCCAGCTCCTTCTCTTTGCGGATGATTTCCTGGTCCTGCAGCGTGATCTGCTGCGTTCGCTCCACCACCTGAATCTGCATCTTCTCCTCCTCGATGCGCTGCTTGGTCTTCGCCACCTGATGTGGGATATTTAAAGGTGACCCTTTATGCTTCCTCGAACAGGTTAGGATAAGATCTATGCTGTTACACAAAACATATTTGTGACATTTTTAGCACAAAATTGTGAGATTTCATTCTGCTCAGTTCTTCCTATTTTGAGTTCCTTTCAGAATGATCTGTTTTACGGCGTCCTGTCACTTTAAATCCAAGTAAGCTGCTAGTGGCCACGCCCCCAACTCAACAATTACACTCGCATATGAAAATGGCTGCAAACAGATGCACAAACATGCAACCGTACATCTTTGAGAAGCAGAAGTGGAGCCTCTTGCACAACCAACAAGAATGGAGCAAGTGGTTTCTGGATGGCAAGTCAACAATAAAACACTTGTCTTCTCCAGCAGCCATTGTACAGAGCATACAGCGGTAAAAGCAGCTGTCCAAACATGCTGAAGCTCTGCTTGAACTGTTAGGTAACCAATCGGGCTTCACTGGGGCTGCTTTTTGAAATGGCTCATTTTCCAGGTACCAAAACACATCAACGTATTGCCAGATTACAGCTGGGTGTCTTTTTTAAGCCCTTGGGCTGTTTTAAGAAGTGGAAACCCAAATGGAAGTTCAAAAACGTGCAAAATGTGAATTTTGATTGCTGAAGCAGAAAAATGTGGTGCGTCGTTTACAAACTGTGGTGCACTGTGGTGCAGTGGGCACCTGGAGCTGGTAGGCCATCTCTGACTCGGCCTTCTTGGAGTTGACCTCGATGTCGTAAGCTGCTTTCTTCAGCTCAAAGTCTCTCTGAGCTTTCGCCATTTCGATCTCGTTCTTGTACTGCGCAGAAACCTTTTCCTGCATTGCATGAGCCTCCTGCGTACAGCCAGCGAGACAGGAACTGATCATAAGGAAATTATCCCAAATAAAGATATATTTTTTCACCATTTTTTTCTACATTTGTAATTCTTTACCCTGATAACAGCATCGCGTTTATACTGAGCCTCTCCGATCCTTGCGTCTCTCTGGACCTGGGCTGTCCGGGCTTTTCCCAGAGAGTTAAGGTAATCCTGCAGAGTAGACAGAAAAGGAAACATTAGAAAACACAAATAGCTTTAGAGACCGAACAAGTTCCAATTAAACTGTAAAAGAAGCATTTTTTTATTTATACTTTGAAATTTAGTTCTTTCTTAGGTGGAACTAGGAAAGTTTAAATAATAATCAGTGACTTCCTGTTTTCACTGGCTAAGAACTGACACAAAATATTATTTTATGGCCACTCTCCAAAATGGGAAAGACAAGAAAACATACCACTTAAGTTAATCTGATGTTCTACTGACCTTCACAAGTCAAGAAATAGCTACAAAAAAATAGATATTGGTCTAAAACTGCCCACATCTGTAGTCAAATAATTATGTCACATAACATAAAACCTCGTAAAGATTAAAACTCGCTTAATAAAATGCAAGATTTTAAGATCCAGCAGAGACTCTGTAGCAGTGTGTCAAACTTGTTTTTAATTCAGGTCACATCAGCACCATGAATGTTATCGATAAAATTACCCATTCAACTGTTACAATATGAATAAATAGGCATCTGCATTTGATAAGTCCCTCTTAAAGTTAGATAAACTTTTTCAGATTGAATTCAGATAGAAACTGCTTTGATTTGATTGATAAAATATTTGGGCACACAGAACTGTATCTTTTTATCACAGGGGTCCCCAAACTTTTTCCTGTGAGAGCCACATAACTCTCCCCTTCTCTGCTGGGGGCTGGAGTAAGTTTGTAAGAGAAAAAGTGTGTCGATTGCAGGTGTCCCTAAATGTAAAAATGTATTGTTTTCCAGAAAGCACAATTAAATAACATGTGGTTTAAATAACTTGTTCTTCACAGAACAAAAGTCAGGAAATAAATAATAACACTATTAATGAAATGAATAATAACCAAATAACCCTCTGTTCTTCACAGAAAAAACCCAGGAAGGATTATAGTTAGGATTTTCCGAACTATAAGCAGCAACCCCAACGTTTTTTTTTTCTTTTAACCAGTAAACATGCACATTGAAACCGCAGATTTCTCTGCCGCTACAGGTTTTCCACAGCGATGCAGCAGCAGCAGAGGGAGGCGACACCCAACATTTGAGTCATTACAGGTCAATTGAATATCACATTTAGTAAGGTTGAAAAAGTTGCCAATTTTCATAATGATCACAGTATTATTTAAAAAACGAAAAATCTTCTATTTCGCCTTCAATACTATTTAACTGATCCACAACATTCTCAAATTTCAATTCCCTATTAAAACCTAATTGCGTTTTAATGGGCTCTTCTTTTATTTTCAATTTTGGCTTCCAATGATTCACTTCCTGCTAAAGCGCCCCCTGGTGGTTGAAGAAAAATCCACATATAAGCAGCTTATAGCCCGTAAAATACGGTATATGAAAAAAAATCTGAATGCTCTCTGGTATTGTTCAGGGGGCCGGACCAAATGTGGAGGTGAGCCGGATCCGGCCCACGGGCCGTAGTTTGGGCACCACTGATCTAGAGTTTATATGGCCACATAGGAAGTTCTGGTGAGCCAGATTTGGCTCCCGGGCCTCGAGTTTGACACATGAAACAAAGTGTGAAATCATGGAAAAGCACAACAAGCCCATTGTAAGTTACAGCAGACAATTTGAGATGCTGTAGGTCTATTTGTCTTCTGAAGGAATCCTGTTAAAACGGCACCATGAAGGTAGCAGATTTAAAATAAAAATTTGGTGGATAGAATAAGTCAATAAAAAATCATCAGGAGTTTCGGGAGGTTAAGAACCAAACATCAACACATAAAGAGTCACAAGATTCAAAATTAACCAATATCATCCAACCTTGTGCTGATGGTGCAACAAAACAAAAGGGGAATTTATGGCTGTGTGAATTAAAATGGCTTCTGCGATTAGGCAGAGAATGACTTCAACTCCCTAAAAGCTCCCAGCGCTAAATGAGTTTGTCACTTTAACACACTGACACCCCAGAGAGCGAACATGCAGTCATTCGGAAGTGGGGCATTAGTCAAACCAATGAAGAAATGGCTCAACTGCTGCTGAAGCACTTAGGCCTAAACGAGGCCGGGAGTTAAGTTCTTCAGCCATCTGAGGCGCAGAGCTTTCATTAGACGCCAGCAGATGTTTGACTTTTATTTAGAGAACACAAACCTGATCATCGTGGACGTCTTTCAGGGTGTAGCTGACCACACCGATGCCCATGTTGACCAGGTCAGAGGAGGCCACCTTGAACACCTGCTCAGAGAACTTCTTACGATCCTGGTAAATCTCCTGCACAGAAAGCAAAACATTACCACAGATTGTACAACACATACAAAGCTCTGACCCGCGAGATGTTAAATTTGAAGTGAAAACATGTGGAGGTGTTTTGACGGACCGACCTCAACCGTCAGATGGGCGATGATGGCTCTCTGGTGGCCCTCCAGTGTCTCCAGCGCGATCTGAGCCACCTCAGACTCGGACTTCCCCATGAACATCTGGCAGGCTGTGGCCAGCATCTCCTTGTTCTGACCCTGAATCTTCACCTGGGAACAAACACTAAAAGATTTAGCTAAAACTGAAACTAAACGTTTAATGTTTAGTAAGATTTGATTCAGTAAAACAAAAAGTCACAGAGGTTCCTTGTCTTTCCACTTTGTCTTGTAAATTTAATTTTATCCCTTGAAACTTTTCCATAAACTACATTGTATTTTTCTATAACTGCAGAGCGTTTTTGTTGAAATTGCACTCTTACTGTGAAGTATTTTTATTCTTTGTTCTATTTTTATTTTATATTTTATCTTTGTGTGAGTCCATTTGCTGCTGTGCCTTTTGTGTCGCTGCGGTTGCAAAGAAATGTCCCCATTGTGAGACAATCAAGGACATTTCTGCTCTATTGTATGTCACAGATAAACACAAAGATGGAAGAGAAACTCCTTCATGTTCTCAAATATCTGAAAAGTGTGGGGTGCTTTTGTATTCAAATTATTTTGGTAATTCTAGCTAATCTAAAATAAGAAAAGTTTAGTCTGATTAAATATCTGACAGGGAGAAAAAAAATATCTACGTTCTTTTATGAAGTGGTGCATTCAAATACCTGGAATTCTCAAGGTCTTTTAACAGACATCAAGCAGTTTTTTCTGCATAAATTCAGCATGTTGAAGGATTTAAAGAGTCGATACGAACCCTGAAATCAGAGCGACAGCAGCTCGTCTGCTGGGTCGGCCTCTTTTGAACAGTTTTAATAGATATTATCTGAAGGCAGCAGATGTGAAACGACCCACAGGAGCTGGATTTGTTCCAAGGCTTTCGTCCAACAATCACAACGACGCCTTCGTCAAACTGACTCTAATCCTTACATTTCCTGTTCTTCCTGCTTCTAACACATTCATTTTAAGAGTAAAATGTTCACTGGCTGCTTAATAAATCCAACAAACTGACAGGTGACATGATAAAGAGATGATCATGAAAATGTTTCACCTGTCATTTCACCGACAGGTGAAATGACACTGGTCAATTGAGAAAAATCCACTGGTCAATTGAGAAAATAAAACCACTTAAACAGTGATTTTATTAAGTGGTGTCCGAGTCAAGGGAGCAAATACTTTAGATTTTAAACACACTGCAGTTTATGGTTCATCAAATAAAATCCCAGTTAAATACAATAAAGTTTGACGTCGTGCTTTTTATGTTTTGACATAAAAGTAAATATGTTCACAGAAGCTGATTTAACGAACCACTCTATTAAACCTTCTGATTATAAAGCATCTAGTCGGCACTGACCTGTGCGATGCCGGTGACCGAGATGGGGACGCCATGACGGGTGTAGACTTTATCACTCTTCACGTTCAGAGTCAGGGTGTTGAGTGTGATTCTGCAGACGGAAAAACCCAAAGCAAGCGTGACGAAGAAGAAATTACTATATTCCGATCATTTTTGTGCTCTCGTTTATCTCCATTCAATTTGCCAGTGACTCTGAACCAGAGGCAGAAGGCGGCTCACCTCTGGATCTTCTGGATACACGGGAAGACAAACACTCTTCCTCCAGCAATCATCAGAGGTGGAGTACGGCCGCAGCCTGGCGGGGAAAACAGAGAAATCTGATTAGTGACAAACAACCAGCTGCTTCATTTCACACAGGCGAGTCAGTCGCAGTGTATTAAAAAAAAACTGGAAAATCCCCACGCTGGAAATCCAACGTGAGCAAATAATTGGATCACAAACCTTCAGTGGAAGCAGAACACATTTATAAACACGGCCATTAATAATCATCTGTTTCTACCAGCTACTGGAAGGATTTTCTAAACATCCTGTGTTATTGCAGGAAATAAGCAGGAATCCATTACCAGACACAACCATGGCTTCATTGGGTCCACATGTGTAAAACATCTCGATTCCTGAAGGAATAAAATGTACATTTATGATTAAAAAATGAATCCTTCAGCAGTCTGTGAGCAGTAAAAACAGGATTTTATACTAATATAGTAAAAATAAACATTTGGATAAAAGTATTTGTGACCGAGATGCAAATGAAAAACAAAAACCTTTACATTTATTACCCCATAAAAGTAGACAGACGATCTATGCATAATAAGGTTTGTTGGATGATAAATTGCGATAAACGATAATATTGTTGAAACCATTTTTAAGTAATATCGTGACAATGGCAAAATAATGAAAGTTCGCCCACTCAAAGATCAATAATAGCTCATTTTGAACTGGAAGATACTTTAAATATCCAAAAAAAGACAACTAAAAGCAATAAATAAAACTGAAATGAGTACCATACACAACCTAAACCACAAATTAAATGGATTATTAAATCTCTAGACCAGGGGTCACCAACTCCAGTCCTCAAGGGCCACCATCCTGCAACCTTTAGATTCACCTCTGCACCAAAATGTCTGAAATTCCTCACCAGCATTCATTCCTCTCTGCAATAGGCTGGAAATGAGCCTGAACCAGGTGTGTTTGAGCAGAGACACATCTAAAAGTTGCAGGACGGTGGCCCTCGAGGACTGGAGTTGGTGACCCCTGACCTAGAAAAAATTGGCCTATAAAGAATAATTAATCATGAGAACAGAAATTATCAAGCTGATTTTTATTTGTCATGTGATTAACTTATATTGTAACAAGCTTCTTTATGATATGTAATAGAAAACAGATTAAGTACAATAATATATTAAAGTTGATGTATAAATGCAATTCAGAATGACTGATTGCCATAAAAAGATTCAGGTTGCTTATTAGAAACATTTTCATGATTAACATCTTAACAGCATCGCTCTCTGAAAAGTGATTTAAATTAAATGAGCAGCTAAATTATTTCACTAATGATTCTAATGCAGGAATCTAAAAATAACCAGATATTCAGGAAAAAAACCCACTCATGGAAAATTATCCACAGGGAAACACAGCGGGGTGTCAGTTACTTTCTGACTGGCAGATTATTACACATAAAACCATTTAATTAAAGTGCAGAGCTTAGTGTATAGTGGAGGATCTGTGATGCTGTGGGCCTCCTTCCCTTTCACACAGCATGGGCATCTTGGTAGCGCTCTTTAAAACACCAGGGCATTTTAAATATTAAATAAAAACCTGAGTTAGGAAGCTAAAACAGTCAGATGACCAGTCTGTGTGTTTCCAGTCTCACGGCTCCTCCCTCTTCCCGACAAACACACTTTTTTTCTTTCAGAAAGAAAGAAAAAAAAAAGACCAAACCGAAAACGACACCTTTTATCTAAAACCACGGCGCTAAGAAAGCTAACATAAGCTCGGCTTTAGCACACAGGAGAAAGGACGTAATTTACGTACTATACACTAACAGTAAAGGAAAACAGTAAAGGATCAACACAGCTACTCTTCAGCGAAATAAACACCGGAATCGACTGCTTCTGTTTAAACCAGGTTTATTAAAGACAACAGACCTTTTCAGGATGGATTTAAATGAGTTTGTGCTGCTGCGGACAGATTGTACTGTAGCTCGGCGCTCGTCAGGTTGGAATCCGAGAAGAGCGTCGTTGGGAAAAAGGAAGTATCCGTTCACCACGCCCCGTTTGACTGGCGCCATCTTGTGGCGAAGCTGGTCTGGATCTTCTTCTTCTCTTCTATTATGGCGCATTGCAAGCAACTTTGAGGTGCATACCGCCACCTACTGTACACGAGTGTGTAACAACATTTCTGTACATCTATTAAATTCTATTTAATCTTGTATTTTTTCTGGTCTGGATCTGTGCACAAACAAGGTTTTTATAAGGTTTTTTTCAGCTTTGGTTAAGTAAATCGATCCATATTATTTCCAAGAGCACAAACAAAAAAAAAATCTGTAAGCACAATTGAATATTGTGGGTCATTGAATAATTTTGAGTTATCATAAAGTGTATTTTTGTACCACTATATTTAGTTCACATTCTGTGTTCTGTTCCTAATTTTTTCTTTGTTTTTGTACCAAAGATGTTTTCTCAATTTAGAAATAAAGTGTGACCAAACAAAGAATTTCACTCCACTTCCAATTGCTCACATAATACAGACATTATAAACATTAGAGGGAGTAAAGTTGAGAATAAAGTGAAAATATACCACCATATGTATGTATCTGTATCTGTATTGTGTTTCCTCTGAGCAAAAAGTGTAGGTTAATTTTATTACCTATACTACAACATAAATAAAAGCACAGAAAGTATTACAGACCATGTACCTGGGGTGTATTAGAAAATACACTAATGTAATAAAATACAACCTTTTTTAAGCTTGCAAAAGTTTGTATTAATTATACTTTAATAAGTTAATTTTAAATTTACAAACATATAGATTAAATATGCAACACATAGTCTAATGTTGGTATATAAGTGTGGTTCATGCTTTAGTTTATTGAAGCATATTTAATGTATTAATGTAAGTCTTGATATGTCTTTACTCTTGGACTTTTCTATATACTTTATAGTACAAACCAAGTGTGTTTCACTATGCTGGTCTGAAGTATGTAAAATATAGTTTACTATAAATAAACTTCAAATATACGCCAAACTACGTCTTATTAAGGGTCACAGAGCTAGCAGGCTACTCTGGAGTTCATTGTGTTCATCAGTTATTCAGCCTGGGGGAAGAAAACTGTCTCTGTGACGTCTGGGTTTTGTAAATAGATCTTTGCACCGACCTGAAGATAAAAGTCTAAAGAATTTGTGTCCAGGATGTGTGTGGTTGGGATAGATGTTAGCTGGCCTTTTCCTGACCTGTACAAGTCCTGGATGGAAGGACAGTCGGCCCTAATGATCCGCCCTGCAGACCTAATAGTTTGGTACAGTTTGGACCTGTCCTGTGGGGATAAGTCAAACCACACACCGTAAACCACAAAATGATGTCTCTATTTTATAAATTTAAAAAGTAGTAATCTTACTGGGATTTTTATTGATTATTTTTGCATTTTTAAATAAGCAAACAAAACAGTGTGATTAAAAAATATATAAAAACACTTTTGCACGTCACCTTATTAATGGAATGCATATTTTTTTCTAATCTCAGGAAGTCGAACACTTTCTGTTTTATTGGCAGAGAACAAAACTATCTAAGAATAGGATTTGGGTCACTCTTTGTTCTTCATCATTACAGGTATATTTAGCAACACTGACTGAATGGGACTGTTTCGGAGTGGAAGTTGCTGGATGTTGGTGGTTCTGTTCACAACTACACTAAAACTAAAAGAACAAACTTAGCAAATTAAATACTTTGTAATGTACCAAGCATATTCTATTTTAGTCAGATTTAATTTTGTATATAAAATTTGTCTGCATGTTCTGCTGGGCCACATTTGGACCGTTCTTGAATTGCTCAAAGGGGCCTAACAAATGTATTTCAAGGGCCACAAATGACTCCTGGGCCACACTTGGGACACCCTGCTGCCACACAATAACTGGCCACTTTATTAGGCACACCCTATTGGTGTGCCTAATAAACATGGTGGAACATGGTGGAACCCCGTTTGACTTTAGAACTGATTTCATCGTTGATGTCATGTATTTAACAAGGCAACTCAAACACTTTTATGAAATTTTGCTCCCTATATCAGATCAGCTGTGGATTTGTCACAAGCTTCTCCCACAGACCAAATGTGCTCTAGTGAATTGTGGTCTGGTGACTGTGGAGGCCTTTGGAGAACAGAGAAGTCGTTGTCGGGTTTAAAAAACAGTTTCAGGTTACCTTGCAGGCTGGGTTAAAATCTCAGACTTTGTGTTTCCTTCTTAGAGGTGGTTGAATTTTATTTGTGGAGCCACATTTTTCCCCAGCTGAACATCACTGATGTTCAGCATGATGAGCAGGTTTTCATTTATATGACCTGTAAGCTGTAGAAACAATGTTGATCTTTGTCTGAACTATCAGCCGCTAAGTGTCATAATCCCAGTTCTCTAAAGCAGTTTTATGTGGTTTGAAACATGTTGACTTTTACTGACTTTGCTCTCTGATGGCCTGAGGCATAAGCTGCTTGCTGATAAAGCAGTCTACTGCTTTCCCAAAGCTTCACCCTTATATAATGATTTTCTCTTCAATTTAAACACAATAAAGTAAGAATGTGCAAAACATTATGACTTTTAAATAAACAAAGCACCTCCAGCACTAAAGAATCGTTTAAGTTATTGTCATGAATCTCATATTTATTTTGGGCTTTTAATTACCTGTTTGTTACTAAGGTGCAACAATGACCCATTAAAGAAATGTAATGAGAAATATTGGCGTTTTCCGAATTGTTAAACATTATGATCAATTTCTTTTCAGCAGGTTGGACTAAATGAATGAAACTTTGACACAATTAACTGTTCTGACATGCCTCACTCTGCTGAAAATATGTAGATTATGCTTACAGCTATGGACTGTGGCAGAAAAATAAATACCATTTTAAGTAAGCTGGGCCGCTTCTACAAAGAAGAGCAGCCACAATTATACGAGAAGCTTGCTAATTGCAAACAATTAAACAGAAGAAGGTCTGGTACATCTGCAAGTTATTTATTCAAATATTTGATGGGGTGTATATATTTTTGGCTGGACAAGCACATAAGAAATGAGAAATTTGCTTGGGGTTAGACCAGAGGTGGGCAACTCCAGGCCTTCAGGGCCAGTCTCCTGCAACTTTTAGATGCATCTCTACTTCAACACACCTGAGTCAAATAATGAGGTCATTAGCAGGACTCTTGAGAACCTTACTGCACTTAGGAGGCGATTCAGCAATTGGATTCAAGTATGTTGGAAAAAGGAGACATCTAAGAGTTGCAGGACACCAGCCCTCGAGGACCAGGATTGCGGTTAGACCCAAGAGCTTTATTTTTTTTGTCAAGTCATGCTATCCCCACCTTCCAAAGCCTTGCCACCATAGATCCATATTGCTCTAATAAAAACTACCGCTGATGATGACTGTGTGTAAACCTCTGTCTCTAGCTGAATACTGTATGTTATTGCCGGTCTTTAAATCCATTTATTTTCCTCCCATTGGCCTCCTGCATGTAGCCACATTGTTCACAGCTCTACAGCTGCCTGAGAGTTTCTTTTAAAAATGATCTCATCCATTTATATCCAGGCTTTTTAATAGAGGGTTGACTATTTTCTGGCCTTATCTCTGCATTCAGAAGCAAACAGGCAACTGGATGAGGCAAGGTTAAGAAAATGCACATTATGCTCCATCTGGAGACACTGAGGGCATTAAATCCGACTTCCAAAATCAGTAAAATTGACCTGGTAGTGAGATTATTTTTTTGAGGACTTGAGTGAAATTGTCCCCACTTCCCCCCAGTTGGACACGGAAATGCCCGCCATCTGTTTCCTATAACGAAGGCGATACGAGATGATTTGTCATGGCTGACCCAGAAAACAGCTGTAATAAATATTTCTGGACACCAGCTGGCAACATTTTGGTCAATCTCCTTTTCTCATTTCCACTCCCTGATCTGCAGCATCGTCGCTCCTCCCCGCCCGGATCCCCTTCTCCCCCCGGTCTGTCCTCCGCAGCCAATCGGCGCTGTGGAGCCGCTGGATGTGGGCCGTATCCTCGCCCCCCCGGTTCCCCTGGAAACGCTCCAGCCTTATAAATCCATTGTCCAGCCCGAGCTGTTGAGGCACCAGTCGGCTCCTCGTGCTGTAATCTCAACCTCTCGTCGCTCTTCATCTTAGAAAACTTTCACTTTCCACAATGAGGGAAATTGTGCACATCCAGGCCGGTCAGTGCGGTAACCAGATCGGCGCCAAGGTAAAACCAACCCTCCTCTTATTCAATATATTCAGTTTTAGCTCATACAAAGACCTTTTTGTGTGTGTGAATTGTGAATATAACCATTTATTTTCAGTGCATATATTATCACTCATTAAGTTGCACCAGCAGATCTTTCTTTGTGGTTTTCCAGTTGAATCTTGTGCACTGCGGTAACTGGTGGGAGGGCGTGTGCATTGATATAACGGTGTACCGGGGGTCTTGATGTCTCGACAGGGTTTTTTTTCCCCCTAACACACACACACACACAACACCGGGCGTGTCCGCCTTCCCAACACTTTAGATTGAGCTTATCCTCAGACATTGTTGAAGAGCAGAAGAATGAGGTTCCACAAGTCTGTTCTCTAGTTGCCACAGCCCCCCTCAGTCAGACCAGTCTGCCTTCCTTTGTCTCCCACAGGCAGATATGACCGGTATTTCAGACAATGAGTGGGAGTCTGGAGGAGAGGCCTAGTACGTCTCCTCTTCCTCCCTATTTGGATCAATAGCTCTTATTGATTGGATTTTTTTTTAATTCCCCACGCTGTGTAGAGGCAAACTGCAGTTCAAGCAGTCTAGAAAGGGATCTAGTGGAAGGGTGTGGCATGAATAATTGGCTGAGGCAAAAGGGAATTTCTGATTTTTACTGATATTGTCTAAAAGCCTCTATCACAATGAACCTGTGCAGTAGTTGTTGATGATCTACACACATATTTTGATGGATTTGACCTAATTATCTTTCCACAAGTGGTGGGATGTCGGCACAGTCTGAACGGGAACCAATACATCAATTCATCATCCACTCAGTCTTTCACTAACAATTGTATTTTGCAACAAAAGAGCTTACTGGCCTGTTATTATGGCTGTCTTATAGTTTCTTTATGTTACAGCTGATCATTTCATATGTTTACTTCTAATCTTCAAGATTGCACTACAGCAATAGGCTGGATTTTAAAGGATGCATCATTATAGTCATGATGCAGTGCTGGCAGAGGTGCTTGTGTCCTGGAGAGCCAGACCCTTCTTTGTAATCGATGTCTTTCCTTCCATAACCAAATTAAGAGAAGGGTGGGGGAAGACTGGAGGAAACAGCTGATGCACAGAGGATGCAGATGCTTTAATCTGCATCTGCTTGCATTGTCTCTGTAGACTGCTTATGACTAATGCACACGGCTTAAAATCAGTTTTCATCTTTTTCTTATACTTGTTGCTGTAAATAAGGTTGGACATGTAATCAAGTAAATGTTTATTCAGCTGAATTCGCTATTTTTGCTCTTTGTTTGACTAAGCTGATAAAACGACGACTGCTGCCCTTTCAGATAAGATCTCCATTTGTTTCCACTCCCTAGGGATCCATTGACTCAGATGTCCAGCTTATGTGATTGACAGAAATGCTGAATGCATACATTGCAGGGATCTGGGTCAGGGTGTGGCTTTTTTTTCCTGCTTATTGTCCTCATTCTTTCACTGTGATTCTTCATCTTTGCTGATAGCCATCTATTGTGTCACCGTCAGCCTTACATCAGTTCTCTCATCTCTGTTTCTGTTTTGTTTTGCGCAGGTCTTTTGTTCTTCTCGACCTTATTGGGCCTCGTTTTGCTCCTAAAGGCATTACTGATTGCCATGCATCGATTCAAATGTCATGATTTGCATTCCGCCTCTGATTCCCAAAGTGACTGCTTGCCCACAATACGGCTGATCCATACAAAAGCAATCATAATTTTGATAAATTCATTTTAAAATAAAACATAAATAAATTGAAAGTGAAAAAATGTTTGAAAATACAATCTAAGCCAATAATCGCCCGCATAATCACACTTGATTTTTGTATGGGTTTCTTTTTAAAGATCTTGAATGCGGTCTTTTTAGAAAGGGCAAACAAGACTTGAATACAGATGGTCACTGTCCTCCCGTGTTGAGCGACTGGGTGCAAATGAAGTTTATTCGCAGTAGCAGTGCAGAGTGATCTGTAGCTCCTTTGTGCTATTTTACATGTGAAAGAGCTGCGTTCTGCAGTGTCATCAGCTGGCGGCTGTAGAAATATTAACAGCTGCGCTGCAGGAAATGCTTTTGATATGACACGCTTAAAAGGGGGGAAAATTTTGGCCTAACCATCAGCCTGCAAAAAAAATGCAATCCCACTGCTGTTTTAGCCATTTAAATGCCCCAGTTTCATAAACCACATGGATAAATGAAGTGCTTTTTTTAAATTGAAAGTAACAGTCATGTGATCACTTCCATTTTGTGTCTGCAGTTCTGGGAAGTGATCAGCGACGAGCACGGCATTGATCCCACAGGCACTTATCATGGAGACAGTGACCTGCAGCTGGACAGGATCAGCGTCTACTACAATGAGGCCACAGGTTAGCTTCCCTCTTAAATACTATTTAAATAAACATTTTATGGATCATTCTCTTGTAATGTCAGAGGTTTATAACAACTTTTATTCTCTTTTTTTTAATTGAGCTGGTTTGTTTATTTTGCGCTTCCTCTTCAATTGTCTTCTTCTCTTTCTTGTGCAGGAGGTAAATATGTGCCGAGAGCTATTCTCGTGGATCTGGAGCCTGGAACTATGGACTCTGTGAGGTCTGGACCATTTGGACAGATCTTCAGACCTGACAATTTTGTGTTTGGTGAGTAGAAACTCAATAAATCTTACTATTTTATGAATAAATACTAAAGCATCAAGAAGAAAAAGCACCTCAATTTCTATCTTCTCCATAGGCCAAAGCGGTGCTGGAAACAACTGGGCCAAAGGTCACTACACAGAGGGAGCCGAGTTGGTGGACTCTGTTCTGGATGTGGTCCGCAAAGAGTCAGAGAGCTGCGACTGCCTGCAGGGCTTCCAGCTTACCCACTCTCTTGGTGGGGGAACAGGATCTGGAATGGGAACCCTGCTGATCAGCAAGATCCGTGAGGAATACCCCGATCGGATCATGAACACCTTCAGTGTGGTGCCTTCCCCCAAGGTAACTGGTCCTTGTGATGGCACATGATCTGTTTGGGATTTAAATTTAGTTTGATTAGCCGTAGGTTCCCTATTTTGAGATCATAAGACTGAATAAAAGTTGTTTATCTGCAGGTTTCAGACACAGTGGTTGAGCCGTACAATGCTACCCTGTCAGTCCACCAGCTGGTAGAGAACACAGACGAAACTTACTGCATTGACAACGAGGCCCTGTACGACATCTGCTTCCGCACCCTGAAACTGACCACACCCACCTACGGTGACCTTAACCACCTGGTGTCCGCCACCATGAGCGGCGTCACCACCTGCCTGCGATTCCCCGGCCAGCTCAATGCCGATCTCCGCAAACTGGCCGTCAACATGGTGCCTTTCCCTCGTCTGCACTTCTTCATGCCTGGCTTTGCTCCCCTCACCAGCAGGGGCAGCCAGCAGTACCGTGCCCTGACGGTTCCAGAGCTTACCCAGCAGGTGTTTGACGCCAAGAACATGATGGCTGCTTGCGACCCACGCCACGGCCGCTACCTGACGGTGGCTGCCGTGTTCCGCGGTCGCATGTCCATGAAGGAAGTGGACGAGCAGATGCTAAATGTGCAAAACAAGAACAGCAGCTACTTCGTCGAGTGGATCCCCAACAATGTGAAGACCGCCGTCTGTGACATCCCACCCCGTGGTCTTAAGATGGCCGTCACCTTCATTGGCAACAGCACGGCCATCCAGGAGCTATTCAAGCGCATCTCTGAGCAGTTTACAGCCATGTTCAGGCGCAAGGCCTTCCTCCACTGGTACACAGGCGAAGGTATGGATGAGATGGAGTTCACCGAGGCAGAGAGCAACATGAACGACTTGGTGTCGGAGTACCAGCAGTACCAGGATGCCACTGCTGAGGAGGAGGGCGAGTTTGAGGAGGAGGCCGAAGAGGATGCCTGAAGATGTGAAGTCAAGAAGTCATTGCCAAAATGAAACTATGAAAGGAACAAACTACAAGTAACCAACACCCCCACATAGACTCAATAGCGTTACTAGGAAAACTTAACTGTGTTCAAACTTTAGGTTGCAGTAGAAATCCCCTGTCATACAGTACCAATAAAGTTGACAAATTAAACTAAGTTCTTCTCTGATTCTTGTGATCTTCTCCTGGTTACAGGTATTCAATGACATGGAGATTGCTAGGCTAGAAAATGTACTAGACAAAAATCAACATCACATGATGGTTATAGAATGGAATAGAATAGAACAGAAGTACTTTATTCATCCCAGCCGGGAAATTACTGTGCAGTAGCAGCATACACAAAAACACACAGATGAAGTTACCAATAAAAATATAAAATACTATAAAAATGTAGAATGTAAGATGTAAGGTTCAGAACATAATAATAAATAATAATCTAT
>CAEGAF010045523.1:0-11063 GCA_903067075.1 Micropoecilia bifurca | reverse complement strand
TATATAAAAATATGTAAAAATATATAAAATTATTTTTATAAAATTATATATGTATATATGTCCCCACTGCGTGATTAATAAAGGAATATCTTATCTTTATATATAATTTTTGTAAAAATAATTTATAATTAATATTTAATTATACATGATTAATTGTAAATAATAATAATAAATTATAAACAATTTAGTAAAATATTACAGTTATTTTAATTATATCATGTATCTGTCTTTTGTTTTCAGAAACTGCCCTGGAGCTGCACCTGCAGAGAAATGTGTGGTTTGAATAAAAATGCACGCCACACTTTTCAGTTTTCAAACACAAAAGAAATGTGAAAACTACAAAACATGCATCCTCAGCTCTGAGTTGATTGGTAGCATAAATTCCCAACAAAATACTTTGCAGTTTGTGGTTACAAAATAATAAAAAAATAGTTCAAAGCATGTAATTTTTTTTTATTATTATTTAATGCAACTAATTGGTTGGTTTTCATTTTTATTTGGGCCCAACATGGACTAGATGAAGCGCTCCACAGACTGAAAGGCATTTCAATAAAGTTTTACACACAACAAGCACTTTATTGCAATTTCAGATTCCCTGTTTGCTCTGCTGGAGCAGAGGGATAAAGCACATATACTTCAGATAGCAAACCCTAAAACTTAATTTACACTTTTCATTAAGGGGGTTGCTTGTAAGATGTTTTATGAAGGTCACATAATTAAATCCCCACAGGTACAGTAACGTGCTTAATATCAAAGACAAGCATTTGACGACGGAGGTCTGATAGAAAACCCTTTAAAAAGAATCCTGTACCTTTACCACATTAACAGATTGTTATACTTCATCTCAAGCAGCTGAACCCAGAACTCTGTGGTGGTTCTTCTGCTCTGGCCTTGCTTTCTCTTGGTTCAACTTGTTCTTAAGCACAGGATGAAAAGATCTGTAAAAGCTAAAAGACAAAGTTCTGGTTCCTTGCAGTAGACTGAGTTCAGATCTATCTGTCCAAACAGTCAATATTTCACACAAGACCGACCCACCGGCCCTTATTGATATGTTTTTGATGGAAGCTCCAGATGGTGGAGTTTCAGCCAGTTTGCACATAACAGCCCAATCAGTATTCCCACAACACTGGAAAAGAACTTTTCTCAGAAGACCTGAATCAAAACGAGTAATTCCCTCGTTTCATTTCCTACTTTTACTCCTATAAACTTTCACTCTGTGTTCAGTTTTAGATGATCTCTTATGTTAACAGGACGAAGCGCTAAATGCTTGGAGCCAAAGGTGTGTGCGCTCGATTCCCAGGTTACCACTCTGTAAAGCCAGAGCTCAGTCCAGACACCGGATCTGTGGTGTGGTTATAAAAGCAGGTTACGCTGAACTGCATGGAGACGACCAACTCGCCTCCAGTTAACAGGTCGTCTTCTGCTTTCACCATCTTTACCTCAGAACAGCTTGATGAAGATTGACAGGATCCTTTTGAATGAAGGTCTAGAGATTGATCAGCCAAATTTCTTACATTTTGGATGATTGACAATTGGCCCATAATCTAGCATGAAGCAGATCATCTCCACGGATCTTTCCTATTGCCACAACCCTCTGAGAGAGCTGCGTTTCACTGTTGGAAGATTTTGCAGCATTTAGGTTGCATTTAGTACAGAAACAAATTGGTGTAGGACAGTCAGTCCACAGTGGAGCTGTGAGGAGCCGCCAACACGCGACGCAACATCAGCAGCAGAAACGATGCAGTTCCCAGGTACAGCTTTCTGATTAAAGCTGCTTATTTTATTGTGAAAGGTTCAAAACCTGACAGGCACAAAAAAACATTGTAACGAGTTTACTGCTCACTAAAACAGTAAATAAGTTGACAAATCATACTTGAAGCAGCAGCAGAGTCCTCAGCTCTGACTGATGAGGAAAGTACCAGCTGAACTTCCTCAGAGAACAAGGCCGACTGGGAGAAGCATATAATGATCCGTCTCCTAAACATGTTACACACGGCAATTTACAAGAAATCTGGACTTTGTTAAAAACTGGCTTTCATCTAACATTTTCTTCACTGATGGTTTGTTAAAGAGAACCTGGGACAGTTTCCTCCCGGTAGGACGGCTTTGTCCATGGACCTCACAGGTTAGCTCAGCTGATAAAACACAGGAATCCTGCTACGTTTCTCCTCCGGCCACAGAAACGGAGGCCGATCCAACGTCACAGGAGAGAAATCAGAATGTTCTTTCAAGAGGATGCGAGCAAATATAGGATCTGTTCTCCAGAACCGCCTGGGCGATCTTCTTGATGCTGGCGTCGTTGTTTTCTGGAGAATCTGGGGAGGAGAAATGCGTTTGTTTAATCATCATCTGTCTGGACTGTGGCGCAGATTAAAAAGCCGTGTAAAGAAATATGTATATTCTTTGAACATTTTGACATTTTATCACATTCATTTATTTAGAAAGACACAAAGTAGAGCGTCGCTGCAAAGTGAAATGAATGGATGGAACCCAAAGGACCAGGCCAAGTTCCCAGGACAAATATTAGCTCACTGCACAAAGCTGTGGCTAACAGAAAGCCCTTGTTGAAAGAAGCTCAGGAAAAAAAACCTGTTTGCACTGTGACTAAACTTTTTGGGAAACATCCTAAAGATTAAACAATGTAGTGAAGTTCAGTTTACGATTGAGATGGATTAAAAGGTTTTTGATCCAATATCTAAAAACAATTTATTTCATAATTCACTGGAGAAGTGAATCCTGCAAGTCAAACCAGTCAAAACAATCTGCTGTTTCTGTAGACAGACAATATCTTCATTTAAATAACAAACCGAGCTAAACTGACAACCGACATCACTGGGAATCTGTGTGTGACTGAACTGTAATGATTCACTTGATGTGAACTGGTGCTATATGAACATCCTCCATTAATCTGGTTGCACTATGAACTTATCCATTCTGTCGCTGTATTTATCCATTTTTCAGACACTGGTAGTGACTTTATTCAAGAACAAAAACTAGTGATGAGTCCAGTGATTCTTTTTGGTGTTATTGGAGACATTCAAGGTGGAAACGCTCTGCAGCTGGTTTCCTGTCTGTCCTGAGCCAGTTTAACTAGAATCATAGGATTATACTTAATAAAAAACAGTAAAGTTTGATTAAAATATTACAAAAAAGTAAAAATGTCTGCTTTCCCCCCAAACAGAAGACTTTCCTAACTTTATGTGTCTATCAGACTTTTCAGAAAAATCACTAGATGGATAAGGATTTATTAACATAACAAAATATTCAGATTTGCAAAGTTGAGCAAAAAACATGAGAGCCGGACTTCCTGTCGCCACCGTACAGCAGCTTCTGCTTACGTTTCTGCAGCTGAATCATGGAGTAGTTATTCTTGAAGAAGGCGTCGGTGCAGAATGTGTTGGCGAGCAGCACCTGCAAGGAGCGACGGCATTAGAAAAATTTTAATAAAAAACATTTTAAAAGCACCAGTCAGCTCCACAGTGCATCCAGAAGGGTATTGCAGTGTTTTACAAATTTATTAAAATTGAATAAATATATACATAAGATTTCACAGCCTTTGCTTCGCACTCTGCTCATCCAAATAAAGCCTAAATGTGAGTTTTCAATGAGAATCGATTTTTGATTCTTTTGGCAAATTACATTTTCCTGCTGAACAAAAAGACATAAATGAAAGGTGGACGTTTTCTGGGGGATGAGAGTAGCTGGGATTTCTTTTAAATAAAGCCATCAGCTGCTGGTAAGACGCTATCTGCTCGTACGGTCTCCGTGGAGCCCAGCTGTCACAGCTCTTGGCCGACACAAACCTCGTGGTCGTGATTCCTGAGGCCGATGCTGATGGAGCGGCTGGCTCTGGACAGGACGGCGGTCATGGCGTACAGGTTGATCATGACGTCCGCCACCCTCTTCAGGACCAGCTGCTCGTCCACGATGCTCTGAAACAGAGTTTAAAACAAACAGAACGACATGAAGCATCCACTCTTTTGTTTTGTGTCTGTTACAAAAGACTGACTAGATTTTCTCTAAGAGATCAACAGGACCAAATACCAAGCATCCGTCTCCAGCTTCTCATCCATTTAAAGAAATTAGAAAATGAAAATACCTTTCCGTATCTGTACAGGAGACTCTCCACTGTCATCCCAAAAAGGTTCACGTTCTGCTCCAGTTTCTTAGCGCTTTCCTTTAAAACAGAAAGTCACAGAGGTGCCAGAAAACCACCGGGAGGAACAAAGGAAAAGAAAATAACAGAACAGAAAAGAAAAGAACAGAACAGAAATCCTGGTGAGGTTGAAGCAGCTTCTCACCTCCAGACTAGGATGAACAACCCCATCCTTCCCCGTCAGGCCGAGGTCCACCGATCCTCCCAGCGACGTCCTCAGCTTCTTCCCAGCCATGTTCAGGGCCATGAATATATTTCCTTTCTTCATCTCACTGAGAAGGAAAAAGTAAACAGCACCTCTAAGACACAGCGCCAGGAAAAAGTATTCAGCAACTTGGATGTTGAACTACTTTTGTTGCTTTCAAAGGTCGGCTTGTTTAGGAAACAGATTGACAACAAAAGAGCAGCGAGGAGAGTAAAAACAGGTTTCAACTCAATGATGACCAATTCAGCCTCATCAATAAACGGTGCACAAAAAAACAACTTGTGATGGGACATTTTACACACAAATCAGCACGAATGGATATGGTCTGAAAGTTTGCATAAACATATGAAAACTTTTTACTTGTCGTGAAATCGTGCGTCAGCTGAGCAACGGCGTGGCGTTTTATACGTACTTGATTTTTCCGGTGAGCACTTTGCCGGCGTACTGCATCCCGGTGAGCGCGACGTACATCCTCAGGATTTCATTTGTCCCCTGGACACAAACGGCAGGTTTACTGTTCTGACGTCGTTTACTACTAAAAACACTCAGAATGATTAAAACAGCAGCGTGTGGGAGCTTGTTGACTGTGGCACAGAAAGAGTCGGTTTTTTCTGGCATTCATTTTTGATCCCACTTCTAATACTTAACTCAGATTTGATGAAGAAAGAAACTCATCCCCTCTGAGAGCTTCGAGTTACAAAGTCACCTGCCACCTGCTGGCCACTTACAGCAACAACATGCTGTCCTTTCTATAGATAACACACCTGGCACTACTTTCTCTCCTACACCTTGTGACCGGCTGACTGTGGAATCACTTCTCATCGATGGAGATGCATGACAAAAATTTTATTTTTGTTCATCTAAACTATATGTTATAAAGTCAAGAAGGACAATCTTTTCATTTTGGTCAAGAGGTTAGCTAGTAAAAAAAAAAAAGAAGAAAAGAAATCCCCATCCTGTTAGCCAACACACCTCAAAGATGGGCAGGATGCGACAGTCCCTGACGTAGCGCTCAAACGGGTAGTTCTTGGTGTAGCCCAGACCTCCCAGAACCTGCAGAGCCTCACTGCAGCAGATCCAGGCTCCCTCTGAGCTGAAGACCTGCACACAACGTCCACACTGTGACCTCTGGTTGTTACTGGGTTTGACATGAACGACGTCCGGCTGTCCGACCTTCACCATGGCGGCCTCTAACGAGCAGTCTGGGACTCCTGGACGGTCCATCATGCCCGCGGTCAGGTACGCCATGCTCTCCATCACAAAGGCATTAATGGCCATCAGAGCAAACTTCTCCTGCAAAAACAATCGAGTCAAATCGCGTCGATATGCAGAGGTGGGTAGAGTAGCCAAAGACTGTAGTAAAGTAAGAGCAGCACTACTTCAACATATTTTATTACTCCAGTGAAAGTCAAACGTATCCAGCCAAAAAGTTACTCAAATAAGAGTGAAAATGTATTTTGTTAAAAGTACTGAGTAACTTGTGAAATTATGAAATACTGCTTATTATCATTTAATATTTAAAATTTGCATCATCAGACGGACCAAAATGACAATCATTTATATAAGTAACAAAAAAACAAAATTATGAAATTTTACAAAACATCAAATGTGTCTTTATTTGGTGAATTTTTGGTCAAAACATGTTTGTTCTCCATTCAGTGGGTAGAAAATCCAAAAATTTTACTCAAGAGCAGAAATACTTCGTAACAAAATGACTAAAAAGTACAGTGTAGTAAAAATACTCCTAAAAGTACCTTTTTTAAAAAGAAAAGTTACTCAAGTAAATGTTATTGAGTAAATGTAAGAAGGTAACTGCAGTACTGAGCACCAGCAGCAGTGAAGGGAAACTGCATGTGTCCTACCTGGATCATCCCAAACTCACTCAGGCTTCTGCTAAACTGCTTCCTGCTTACGGCGTATTCTGAGGTCAGCTCTAAAGAAAACCAGAAATAAATCAAACCATTCACCACTTCTGTTCCTGGGAGTAAGTATATCTTCTTTTGTTCTTTTTACCGATCAGCTTTTTGATCATTCCAGCACAAGAGCTGCCCATACTGAACCTCCCCGAGTTCAGGATGTTCATGGCCACCTGTTGAACAAAGACACAACTTCATTAAAACTGAAGGGGGAAAAAAAGCAACATATGATTACAAGTTAGCCTGAAATCAGAGCAGAGTTTACCTTGAATCCGCCTCCTACTTCTCCAATCACGTTTTCCACGGGAACAGGAACGTTGTCAAAGGACACTTCACACGCTTCAAAACAAACAACAATGATGCTAACAGCGTCGCTTAGCAACATGTATGGAGAACTGCAGGACTCGTATGTATGTTTGGCCAAAAGGTAAAGATGATGTTGACCAAAAAAAAACATTGGATTTACAAAACTGTACATAAGCACAGAAGCAAGCAATGTTCCTGATAAACCACAGCTGTACCCAACGTTTACATTTCCGATGCAAAACTCCTTGGTAATATTAGTTTTGTGTCAAGTTTGTTTTCTATGAATCACAATCTTTGCGTGGAAAGCGGTGCGCACACGTTTCAGGACCCATTTTGTTCAAATGCATCGATCTCTCTCTGAAATGGCAGCAGAGAAATCAGAAGACAAAAAGAAACCAACATGTGGCTTGACTTTTTCAGCAAATAAAATATCCTCATATGAAAGCGTAGCATGTATGGAAGTAAATACCTTGAGGTGTGTCTCTATTTTAAACATCTACAGAAGAGTTTTTCTCATTCTTCTTTGAAAATCAGTCAAGCTTAGTTTGATTGGCCCAACTCTTTTCAAATTCTTTACCTTCCAATAGGAAGGGTTGGATTACAGACTTGGGATTAGGAAGGTAGAACCATGATGTCTCTGGTTGTAGCGCGACAAAATGTACCAACTCTTCCATGGGTCTGAATACTTTAGCATAGCAGAGGTAAAACGGCCTAAACGCCACAGAACGCGTTGCCAGGTCTGACTGGACGTCTTACTGTAGGAGCCCCTGATGCCCAGTTTGTCTTCAGGTTTGCCGCTGCTGATGCCCCCAAAAGCTTTCTCCACGATAAAGGCAGTTATCTTGTCTTTCTTCACACCGTCCTGCTCCACAGCAGTCCGCGCAAACACCGTCATGATGTCTGCGAAGCCTCCGTTTGAAATCCAAAACTGAAAACGAGAGAACGAACGAGGAACTCGAGAGTCGCTCCAGACATAGGGACATGATGTGAGAGGGGACTTTTTTTGGGGCTTTTTTTGGTAAAATTGATATGCGTCACCTTGGAACCATTGATCAGGTAATGTTTTCCATCTTCAGACAGAGTCGCCAGAGTCTGAATGGAAGCTGCATCACTTCCACTGAAGGGAAGAGAAAACAATAAGAACATCAAACTGGTTGGCAATGTGAAGCTGCTCTCCTAAGAAGACAAAAAATAAGATATCTGGATATTTGGAAGTTGTTTTTTTGCTAAAATTGTCTGACTGACCACCTTACAGTCAAAGACTTTTGTGGACATTCGGAGTGAACCGATTTGTCAGCCAGCTGATTTATTGGTGCTGATTTCCTTAATTTTGAGAGATCGGTGATCAGCTGGTACTTAGAATCATCAGCTTTTATTGTTTTACTTTTAATAGGTGTATGTTACAGTAAAATGAACATTGTTCTTTTATTCTATGAACTACAAACATCATGTCTCTGAAATTCTGAAGCAAATATTTTGTATTTATTTGCAGAAAATGAGAAATGATCAAAATAACAAAAAATATGCAGCGCTTTCAAACCTCAGATAATGCAAAGAAAACAAATTTATGTTCATTTAGTAACAACAATACTGATGTTTTAACTCAGGAAGAGTTCAGAAATCAAGATTTGGTGGAATAACCAAGTTCTGTGCAGCAGGTTCTTCATTTTTATAAGTATAAAACTTAAAAAATAAAAACTAAGGAGTTGTGAGGCTCTGTACCTGCCGGGTTCTGTAAGGCAGAAAGCGGCGATGTGTTCTCCTGAAGCCAGCTTGGGCAGATATTTCTTCTTCTGTGCTTCGTTCCCAGCAATCAGGATCCCCTGAAACCACACGACTCTCAGCTCCCACATGTCCCAAAGAGTTCCACCCAGTTAGCAGACAGATGAAGCGCCGTGCGGCAGCTACCTTCAGACCAATGGCTTGATGTGCAGCCAGAGTGACGGCAATAGAGCCGTCCAGCGCGATGATCTCGTTCAGCCGGGCGTACATGGTGTTGGAGAGTCCGAGTCCACCTGCGGTCAGGGAGACGGAGAGTTTTATGAATGCATAATGAACACATCTGGCGATGTTCAGGATTATCTGCACAACTTCACTTTAGGGAAGGACACAAAAATTGTACTCAAGTAAGAGTAAAACTACTTTAACATATTTTTACTCAAGTGACAGTAAAAAGTAGCCGTCCAAAAATTGCTCGAGTGACAGTAAAGAAAAAGTGTTTGGTAAAAAAAAATGATTCAAGTACTGAGTGACTGATCAAAATCTACATTATTTAACATTTAAACATTATTATTGCTGTGATCCCACCGTCTCACCATATTCCTCAGGGATCATGATTCCAAACAAGCCCAGCTCCTTCAGGCCATTCAGAGTCTCTGCTGGGATTTTGGCTTCTCGATCGATTTTCGCTGAATCAACTGGAATTATGCGGGAAGAAAGAGAGAGAAAAGGGGGAAACGACACTTAATAAAACGATTGAATAACCAATCGACTGACATCCCTTCAGATCAGATCCTCCTCTCTCACCTTCGTCGTTGAAGAACTTCTCCACTGGTGCAACAAACTGCTTCACCTCCTCCAACTCATCGCTTCCGATCTCTGGATAAGGGAAAACTTCAGCCTGGAGGAGACAAATACCATGAGTCCAAATGCTGCCTTATGGAGAAAATGGTGAATTTCACTTGTATTGTTGTCATTTTTAATACTGGTTTAAAGAGGTGGGGACAGATTGTACTGGAGTAAGAGTAGCACCACATCAACGTAGCTTTACTCAAGTAAAAGTAAATGCAGATGAATACAGAGACTAAAAACTGGACTTCGTGAGCCTCCTTCTTATTTTTGATTCTTTAATTGAATATCATTTCAGGTTTTTGCTGAGTTTACTTGATCTGGTTGAGTCAAAAAGTGAGATATTAACTGTTACAGGTTAACTTTCGAAGCTTCACAGAAAGACTACATAAGTGTTTCCATGGCTTCCGAAAGCATTTCATTTGTTTTTCAGAGTCAGAGCACAGAGGAAATAAACGTCTTGCTTTGTGAAACTCTGTCCTATAAAGTCACATTGATACTTTGAAGAGACAAACTTCAGGTCACTCTGTTGGCTGTCGACTCGCCCCGTTACCTTGTTGATGTGACCCAGGAACAGATCCTTGGCGTAGGCCAGACATCTTGAATGAGTCCGTATCGTCCTGCGCTGCTGACCCCGCAGCGCCTGTTTCCCCAGGAGCCGCGCGTGACAGACGAGTCTGTTCTTCTCGCGTGGAAAAGCTCTGGATAACGCGAGGAAGCTGTTGACGTTCATTGTACTTTGAAGCACGTAAACCTCGAACCAACCTCCGTGTATTTGCTTTATCAAACGCTGGCGGAGTTTTACCCTTTCACCCGTATCTGACGCACGTTGATGACGTTGGTATTTTCACTGGAGATGCTTTCAGGGTCCCTCGTAAAATATATGCGTCCCTGCAAGGTTTTTACATTTTTTGATAAAAAAAAATGTAAAAACCTTTTTCTTAAAACGTAAAATTTATTCTAAAACCCTTTTTCTTTTTCAAACATAAAACTATTTCTAAAGACACTTTTAAAGTGCTATTGTTAGTTATGTTCCACACTTACAGACTTTTTTTTGGGTTTATATCAGAACCCTGGTCAGGAATTCTTTAATAAATATTAGATCATGACTGTCTAACACACTATGAAACGAGGTATTGTTACACTCATGTCTAGACTTAGGAAAGATCCAACTCTTCTTGATTATTTAAGAGCTGCAACACTATTAAATAATGATTACAAACTCCTGTCTTTCATTTTTTGCTAACAGTTTAAAATCCGACACATCCCAAATTATTACTGGATTTCTAAAAGTACATATTAACCTTATTTTGGATGACTTACTTTTCTAAAGCCCTCGCTCTGATAGACCATGAATTTATGTTCAAACCTTTATATTAATTTCAGTTTGGAAAAAAATATTGTTAATGTAATCAAAATATTTTAGGAAGATACAAACAGCCCAGCGTGTTTCGCAAATATTTGAGATCGACGGTTTTCTATCAGTCCATCTTCTCAAACAACCTAAATAAAGTTTCTAAAATTCTCCAATGCGTTGAAGCATTTTCGAAGGTTTCAGGTCTTATTAAATTTAAACAAATGGGAAAATTTGCCTTCAATAGACTGTCATGTATCTACGGGTTTTACTAATCCTGTCAGATTAAGCCCTAGGCGAAAATTCAACATGTAAGACTCTTCCAGCATCTTCTTCTTCTTCTTCTTCTTTTGATTTAATGGCGGTTGGCAAACAACTTATAGGTGCATTACCGCCACCTTCCAAACTGGAGTATAGATCAGATGTTCTAAAACTATAATCTACCCTAAGAAAACTAAAAATACTATCAAATGCTACATCCCCAGACGATCTTTGCAGCAAATTTTTTATATCTAACTGATTTTTATTTCTACTTAACTCTCTGATCAACTCGTCTCT
>CAEGAF010045519.1:0-39834 GCA_903067075.1 Micropoecilia bifurca | reverse complement strand
CCACAGCTATATTTATGCTGAGGGTCTGAGGATCTGCTGTTTTCCTCATCGACCGGTAGCATTTAGCTGTGACGCGCACAATGGTGGAGGCATCACGTGGCTAAAACGCCTTGATGTCGTCCAAAAAAGATGACATGAACTTGTTGGTTCCCCTGTCCATCGTCGTGGCTGATATTTTGTGAAATTCCGGCAGAAATGCTAAACTCATCGACTCAGAAATATTCTGTAGTCAGCCGACGCCATGTTAACTAGGCGAGTTAAGGCTTTGGGTTGTGAGACATGTAGTCAGAGGGGCGTTTCTGGGCGGGGCTTAGTAAGGTCCGTTGCAGTTGTGGGTGGGTTTTTATGTTTTTGGTTGTTTTTTTTTATACTAATTTTTCTTTATTTTGTGTGTTCTCTTCTAAAGGAAGGTGTTTCAAACCAGATTATTTGGAGTACTCACTTATGTCTTTTGATATCTCTTAACAGGTATGAGTTATACAAAATATAATAAATATATTTTAAAATTTTGTTTTTGTTTGTTTTTACCATTTCAATATAACAAGACCGAATGTTTTTGTTTAATGTACTGTAAATAATGTACTACTATAGGTCCAAAAATGGAGAAATGCTGTGCAGACTGGAAGTGTTTTAGACCGGATTATTTGGAGTACTCAGTGCTGTCTCTTTTGTTATCTCTAACAGATGGAATAAAAGAGGACAATCCAGATCTGTTTTCCTGAACGCACCACATCAAAGACACAATGCAGAGTTTGAGGCTGGACCTATCACACAGGCTGGGTTTCTCTCCGGGTACTCTGACTTCCTCCCAAAGATCAAATATATGACTGCAAGTTTAATCGCTGAGGTATGAGTGTGTGTGACGATGGTTGTTTGTCCTGTTTGGCTATCTGTCCAGGTGTAGCCTCATGCTGGAGATTGGCACCAGAAAAGTTTCATACAACAAATAATTCCTTTGTATTTTGCTGCCAATGACCCAGGCTTTCTTGTAATCTTTAAAGTAGTTTCAATTTGAGGTTCTTCAGGCTTTCTGAAGTTTTCCTTTTGAGTTTGAGTGCTTTTTCACTCATTTTCTTGTGAGATTTTATGCTTGATCTTAAACGCATATTGTGCAATGTCTGCTTAAAAAAAAAACCCCAAAGAAACCAAACAAGCAAAAGAAAAAAGGAAAGTCAGACTAAAAATACTTTCCACTTTACATGAATAGCTTTTGAACGACTTGCTTTAGAAATAGAAGGGCTTTATCTTTTAGCTACCATTTAATCCATGTAATATTTTACACAAACAACTGTTTGGGAATTACCTTTATGTTAGTGAAACCACTTTTTCATAGATTCAACTAAATAAATTGGGAGGAAGTTTAACTTTTCTCTTACACAAAGTGTCTGAAGATCAGATTTAAAATCAGTTTTTTTTTTATTGAATAATTTACAATTTAAGTAACAGCAAACAATGAAACAATTCCCCTTTTTACTAATCAGAAATTATACTAAAATGAGTAAAAAATAAAGTAGAAAAGAGAGACTTCCTTAAAGTCTGTAGAAACATTTCTCAGAACTACTTAAAAAATATATACAAAATAATGCAAATGAGTTCTTGAAAGCACAACATAAAGGAATGAGAATTCAGTGAATTATTTTGCAAACGGCTGTCTTAGTACACATTCACTCAGCTCAAATGACCTGTGTCGCCCCTTAAAATAGATATAAAATTCATGAGATACTTTTTTCCTAATATAAAATGACATCGATGTTATTAATTCATTTAGGAAATAGAGGTTTTGTGTCACAGTCAAGCCATGGACTCTAATTATAGTATGATTAATAGTATGGTAATTGCGAACCCTCCCTAAGACAGATTCACTTGCTCAAAATAAATCACAGCGACTAAAATCTCTCGAATCCTTGTGATCAAATATCCATTGTCAAGGCTTAAACCATTTTTATACATAGAGTGGTAGTTTTTAGTGCTTAAATGGTTAGCCTGGCAGAAACCTCAGTGGTGGATTTTTTAAAAAATCTAATATTTAAAAAGAAATGTCACGCTTAGTCTGTATCTAGTGCCACACTTCACTCAGCAGACTATGCGAAGCACTGTAAATACATTATGCTCTTATATTTTAAAATGAAATGTCTTCCCAACAAGTTGTTTTAATTGGAGACAGCAAAGGTAAAGCATTTCATTTATTACTGTCTCAACATTTAAACAATCTTCTAAGAACTTTAAGAGTTGAGTAGAACCTTTAAAGCTGAAAGGCTCTCTTTTAATTAATGCACACAGCATTAGCTGCTCTGAAGGGGAAAGAGCCAAGACAAATTGATCTTAAAAGACACAAACTAGTGTAGACTGCCCCTCAGACATTTGTTTGGTTGTAGTGTTTATCCCACCACACAGCACCTGTAATTTCTCCCATATGGTGTCTAACTGATATGGATTAAACAATTAAGACTATTTTCTCTGCATGACTTCTGGCTTCTCTCCCTGCCTCACAGAGCTGCATTTCAAATTAAATTGCCCCCAAAAGACAAGTTTGCTTTACTTCCCCTGAACAATTAAATATGGCAGGCCCTATCTCCAATTCAAGCAAAGGGTTGTTTTGGTGACCAACGTTTAAATGTGAATCTACTGCTTTTTTGTTCTCTTAATCACAAGCCAACTTTCACTTTAGTTTTGTTTTCATATTTTTCCATCTCTCATACTAAACATTAGAAATGATGGTGATGTTGGAATTCATTTAAAGTGTTTAGATTTAGAGCCAAAAGAAGTTGTTTTAATATTCAGTCCGGACTGCATTGCAAACACATTCATGCTTCTTTTAATTTGATTTTTTTCCAGTTTTTTTTTCAAATGTTGATGCATTTGTTAGGTTAATTCAAATTAGTCCATAATCTTCAAGAAGCAAAGGAAATGATGCATGATTTTTAATCTTTTTCATCTGTATTTGTACTTCCTGCCTCCCTGAATTAATGCTCTACTTTGTAGAACCGTATTTCACTGCAAGACTTTTGGGTATGTCTTCACCAGTTTAGCACATCTGAACAATTATAGTCTTTCCCATTCTACTTTGACAAAATACAAAATAGATTAAGCACAATGTTTTTCAAGAAGTTCTCCCCATGATTTGTTTAAAATTTGACTGAGTCATTATAACACAATAGATCTAATGAGCTCAACCATTCTACTGCTGTGTTTTCAGAATTCTTAGAACATCAACTTTTGAACCAGTTTCAAGTGTTTGCAGCCACTAACAGGTTTTCTTTCAGGGATGTTGGCCAGTATTTAGCTATTTCCTGTCAACTGTGACCTGTTTCCCTGTCTGAATACATTCATCCTCACATCGTGTTGTGAGGATGCCATGTGTCACTTGGCAGATATTGTGTTAAGGTTAATGTAAAAGTTGCATTCTAGTTTTATCTGAACTGTACACTTTCTCCTATATGTTTGCTGTGTCTTTAAATAGGACTGATGACTGTCATTCATCAGTGCCTTTCTTTTTCTCACTCTGTGATAAAAGTCAGATTTATTGTCTGCACAATTAGGAGTTATTCTGTAAACTCTGCAGTTCCTCTATTTACCACTGGGCTTTTGATTGCTTCTCTTTGATGCTCTCTGTTCTCGGCCTGTCAGTTTAGGTGATTCTATGCATTAGGACTGAAGTTGTACCACATTCTTTCCATTTTCAGATGACTGAACAGTTCTATATGAAATGTCCCAAGCTTAAGATATATTTATAGAATTAGGTTTACAACCTAACTCTAAACATCTTCACCTATGTACTCTTCATCTGTCTGTTGTGTGTTTTTTGGTCTTTATGATGCTGTTAAACATCTTATGTGTTTAAAGTTTGTAAAGTAAATATTGCAATTATTTTTGCTTTAGTACTCTTAAAGGAAGTACATAATAAAATACTTTTGAGTTCATTACTGACAGATGCAGGAGAATCATGTGGTTAAAAGTAGCTGCCCTGGCAAAAAAAAAAGTATTTTATTTCAGTTCAGCTAAGATAAATTATTGTTCAAATTTAATTAAAGACCATCACAAGTTTTACTTCAACAGCAAACAATTACGTTGCCACCATACATCTTAGCAAATGAGGCTGTCTTGTTGCACCTTATTGTGGAAAGGAGTGAAAACAGACAGGTGGCAGAAAAAGCTGTCTTTTGATTTAGAAAGCTCAACCCAATTAAACTTTATAAATACAGTGAAGACAGGTGTTTTTTCTGTAGTGACTTAAAGATTTGCAACAATACCCCAAAGCAATAGCTTCAACTGCACAAAGGACACCCAAGTGTGTTGAGGTTAATTGGATGACCCAATCCATCTCAATTAAAGATTTTAAGGCGCACATCCCCTGGTGTGTGTGTGGAAATTGAAAACGGCTGCAGATGGTTCTTCCTAAGGGGTTGCTGCAAATAACTGCTGGCAGATATCACCACTGTTTGAAACATGGGGGGAAACATTTGCTCGGGTTAAAATTAGTTTTGAGTAGTATCATTTCAGAACATTGACTCAAATGCCCCAATAGTCTAGATGATTTCTGTTGTGATCTGGATGAGGCCCAGAATCAAAAATGTGATTTTGTCCAAGATTATGCTGCTGTTGTGAATACACAAAGTCCGCATGAATTTGAATTACATGGTCCGTATTTCAATCTGCCCATTTTGTATCTGCTTAACCCTTGCAGGGCCAAATTAATTCTCACCTAACAAAGCAAACTGGATCTAATCTCTGATTCAAAATAAATTTGAACTGAAACATTTATGCAGGACTTAAAAGCAAAAACCAAAGATATTTGTTAAGTGGGCAACTTTTTCACAGTATCAATTTCAACATCGTACCACTTTGAGGTAAAAATAAAAATGCACTGTGAAAGTACAGTTGACAGATATGCATCTGCTGCAGGAACAAGCATATTTGCCTGCAGCATTGTGACATATTTCTTCATGTGACATTCTTTATGTCAGATAAATAATATGTTTTTAAATGAAAACCATAGTACAGCTGCTGAAAAAGGGAATTCACTTATGCCCATTTAACTTAAACAAAGCTTTGTATTTTTACTGATTTTATCATTGTGGTTTTTTTTGTCATACAACTATTATCTATTGACTAATATTATAATCAAACTCTAAATCAAGTTTAGCAGGATTAATTTAAAAATATAGGCAAATTTACATGTTCAAGATTCAGATCTTTGCACACACATTCTTCCATTCCCAGATCACAAAAGCCATCTCGGCTGTTTGTGTTGACACTAATAGAGTTGATTTCCCATGGCATTGTGGTACATCTATTGCCACACACATTGGCGGGGCTGAAGTCGCATCATGTTTACACTGAACACAATGACTTCTGCTTGCCCACACTGCTTCTGCCTCACACGCACACACACACACACACACACACACACACACACACACACACACACACACACACACACACACACACACACACACACACAGTCAAGGAATTGACAATGTCCAGAGGGATGCAATGTGACATCTCCGAGGTTCAATGTTAACCTCATTTTGTCATTAATGCTGTGATGTTACTGCCAGCACAACAGACAAGAAGAGCATTTAATCAAAGACATGCACGGTCAAACACACGTTAGAGCGTAACGTCAATAAAAAAAATAAAAAGAACATATAATTTGGTTTAGATTCAGGGTGAATCTGGAGATTTAGCTTCCTTTGACCCTTCTGACCTTATAATCCCACAAACATTTCTATTGTGATCTACCTGTTTTTTGTTTTTTTGGGGGGGTTAGAAGTTTCAATGTATTAACCTCTGAGAATCACGCAACAAAAGGCACATTTAATAATATGCATTAGAATCATATTATCCCTGGCAAGTGAGATGTGAATTCCAAAAAAGCAAACACAACAATGATGGTCAAGTTTTGTTATTCCTAATTGCATAGTTGTGCAAATATTGAATAGATACACAGCATTGAGTAATTTATTTCAAACATCAGGCACTGGTGTTTAATTAAAAAATATGAGGCATTTAGCCACATTTTAATTGCTGGTGTTACAATATGTTTAGGCAAAATTATTTGTTTTGGCTAATGGTCATTCATATTTATAGTTTTGCTAAATATGCAGGTTAACAGCATTTCTCTTAAAATATTGTGAAATAATTATTTTTTACCATTATCATCATCCTTTTTAGAAATCTCTGTTTCCACATGGAGACTTTTTATTCACTTTGCTATTCAGAGGTCTGACAAAAATATCAGCCTGCTGCATACATTTGTCAGCTGTATGAAAATGAACTCTGATTTTGGAGGCAGAGCATTCATTGATTTTCTCCTTTAAGCAATTTACTGAAACACAGAAATAGCACATTTCTTTTTGTCTGAGAGTCATTGAATATTGATATTTCATTATACTAAGGTGTGACTCTTATTGATGTTTTGCTTAGATAATAGATTCAGCCAATATTATTTGACATATGTCCTACAGGTAATTACAAAGCTAATTGGGTTACGGTAGGCTAGTCAAGGATTTAATTTTTCGCATGAAGCAATTTGCTTGACCAAACATCGGCCCAATTAAATCCGTACTCTAGAAGTGGCTCAGACTAGAGGCTTTCAGCCATGGGGGGGACATAAATATTGTGAATATTCACAGGGTAATTGTTAAACAATGTTTGTGAGAAGATTTAAACGAGAATAGAAGTTCAGACTTCCACTGATACAGGGAGTAGACTGAATGGAGTGGCTTTCTTTATACTGACAGGGCAGGTTTGTGATGAAAATGTTTTCTGAAAGAGGCTTAACTGTCATATCAAGAGATCCACCCACCACAGCATCGAATCTCTGCGGCTCCTTCAGAATTCGCTTGGCTCTCTTTGCCTTAACCAGTATGTCTAGCTGGATGGCTGTGTTATGGTAGTTCTTTTTATTTTCAGATGATGAAAAGTTCAGAGCTTTTCTTTCATGACCAAAACATGTTTTAAACGTGTCCACAATTTTATCTCTGACCTTTCTGCTGTTATTGTTGGTCTTCATGATGTGTCCTTCACAAATGTTCTATTTAACAACCCTCAAATGCCTTCTAAGAACAGATATTGATTGATACAGAGACAGTTGAAACTGGAAGTTCACATACTAATCCTTCATTGTCTGAAGTTAAATTAGAACAAGCTTCTCTTGTTTGAAGTCAGTTAGAATGATTTCTATTTGCTAAATGTGATAATAATGGAGAAAAATTCAAATAATTTCCCTTTAGGATCAATAAAGTATTGTTTTATTTGTAAATATGTTAAAGATGTATTTATGCTTGTCTTTAAAATTAGTAGTTCTTGGTTCAACCTATGGAGATAATGTAGCAAAGAAGGATTCTTGGTAAAATTCAATTATGGACAACCCTGATCATCCTCTTACAAAAATGATGTAAAACAAATGTGTCTTCAGTCAAAGATTTATTCAGTATTCCAGATGGCTACAGGAGATCCTTCCTGCAAACAGCCAACAGCCTCTACAGCAGCTCTTTGAAGAAACTTGGATGAGTTAGTCTAACTTTTGAACTCCCTTTGGAATTAATAACATTTTTGAACTGAGTCTATAATGCCTGATACAGCCTACCTCCCTGTTAAAACCCACAGCTATGCAACTCTAACATTCAGTATTAGTTACAAAAAAAATATTCATGCATTTATCACTCTACCTAGGACTATTCTAATTTTCCATTATAAACCGATCTAAACATTTTTTTTTTGTAAAACTGCCATAACATATCTATTTTAAGTTTCTTCTAAATCTAAAATTAAGAGTATAATTTAAAAATCTGTCAGGGAAAAATATTTATTTTTTTATTTGAAAATGTATCTTTAAGAGATAATAAATCCAGTCTATTTTTAACACAAGCCTCACTGCGACTACATAGTTGCAGTTAGTTTAGTGAGAGCCATGCTAGACTCATACCGCAGTGAATTCAGGGGGCAGGGAGTATCTCCAGCTTAAGATTAAGCTTAAAATGCTCCTTTTTGATAAATCGTATAGTAGGTTTGGCTTAGGTGACATTGAAATATCCCTTTAGTCATGCTGTTGAAGTCTTAAGGTACTGGCAACCCCCAACGATGTGTTGACCACCTATAGTCAGTCTGCTGTCTTTAATCGCTTCCTTTTACGTTTACGTATTCCGTAATCACATTGATGACATTGTTCACATGGTTAATCACATTGTTGTGATTCACCTTGGTGTTTTCTCTCCCTTTTTTCCCTTTTCCAGTCCAGATTTTGCTGATTTGGCATTTCCCTGTTTGTCTTCCCTGTTCTCTCACCCTCCACACTGATGCCTCCCAGCTAGTCAAGGGAAATGCAGCTGTCTGTCTTAATTCTTGTAATGCTAGAGGTCTCTTTCTATAAAGAGGGAGTTCTCTGCTTCACTGTCACGCACCACATTGTGCATGCACAGGGTGGGGAAATGAATTAAATATTCAATGCAATCTGCTTCAAGGGCAGTGCTATTTTTTTTTTACAAATAGTAATTTTCTAATGATTTTGTCATTATAGAGTGATTGAATCAGTCTCTGCTGAATTGAAATAACATGTAATTGTATTGAATTATATAGAATGGGGGTGGGGGGTGCACAATCATATAGTTAGCATTACCTGATGGCAGCAAAATTTAATTTACACACTCAACAAAGTTTGTTACCATAGGGATAAACAAAGTGCCTTGTCTGCAGAGATGGACCCATTCATTCCTTACCAGTCTCCCATTGAACAGAAAACAGAGGGAACACTGCTTGCTGATGGAAGAAGGTGTCATCAGAAATCATGGAGGTCCTGTTTGACTCATAAAGGTGAAAGTGCGTACAGGAAATGGAATATAAACTCCATGTAGTTAGTCTATCACTGGATTCTGAAACATAGCAATTTTTGAGGGAACATTTTGTTGATAGCGCTAGAACTGCGGTTTTGGTCTTCTGAATGGCATATTATTTTACTTAGCATATAAATCTACTCGATGAATTTTAGACTAAATTTTAGATCAAAATTATGTGATTGCATGGGTAGAACAGGACTTTGTAATAGTGATACGAATGACTTATACTATAATACACTCTATGCATGGATTAACTCTATTGCTTATGGTTGCATAAAGTGGTGCAATAGCCATGGGAACAAATGTGGGTTGTGATCTTTCCTTGTGGAATTAAAATGTTTTCCTTATGCATGTCTGGGTTTTCTCCAAGAAAGCTTTGGAATACACATAGTCCAAAGCTTTCCAAGCCTAATTCTAAACTTCCCCAAGATATTAGTTTTTTATGTGTGATGTTGTTTATGTTTTAGATATTAGATATTGAATTTGAACATGTCAAGGATGTGTGTCTGTCTATACATACATACATACATACATACATACATACATACATACATACATACATACATACATACATACATACATACATACACACATACACACATACACACATACACACATACATAAACACATACATACATAGATGTACAAATATATGAGTGTGTGTGTGTGTGTAAATTCCAACTTCCAGATGTCAGTGAAGTTTAAAGTGCATATTAATTTAATGACTATGAGTTTCTGACTCAGGCTTATGAGTGAACTGCAGCACAGCAACACAAAATGTTGAAATGCATAATTTCTTTCAGAGGTTGTAAGACCTCATGCAGTCTCAGATGTATGGCTCCAAGGAGGAGAGATCTGTACCATATGTTCTACTTGGCCAGGAAATGTACATTAAAAGAAGCAAAGCAAAACAAGATTAAAAAAGCCTATGATGTTGAAGGTTTTTCAAAATTAAACTACAAAAAACATCCCTAAGAAGGCTTTCAAAATACCCATAGCTCGCTAAGATCTCTTCTTGTAAAAAGCTGAGTTTCACTCGTATGTATTATTAATTGAACATCAAAGTCCACAGCCTATATGAGTATAGTTGCCGAGCTAGTCGATACCTTTACATCAACGGTGTACCCAACTGCTGATATGTCCACCTAAATGATGCACCATGTTACAAAGCTAAAATCAACTCAACAATTTTCTTAAAACAGACAGTGGCCTACAATATGACCAGATCTCAGTCCAGTAGAAAGTCAAAATCTCTAAGTTTGTTACACCTTGTTGAATATATGCTGCAAAGAATTTAATTCAGTTAATTCAGGCAAATGTTTTTTAACCATATAGTGACAAGTTGTCCCTAAAAAAGAATGGTGGATAAGTAAAAGACCAATATGTTTTTCTTTTACTTAAAATGAGCATCATCTTTAAACATGCAGAAATCCAAAAACACTTAAAAAATTATTATGTTCGAGTTTCAAATAGAATTACACGGGTAATGACCTTCCCTGGTCTTAATTTGCTGTAACATAAACATGTGAGCAGTTATTTTCCATTAGTGAGAAGTCTAATATAGTCAGGTGTTGTAAATATTAGGGAGTCTTATTAACAGAACATTGTAATTAGCAGCAGATTTTCAAGAGCCAGAACGCACAGCTTGTGGTGATGCATAAGTGCCACACATAAACCAACCTGGAATCCCTGCAGATGGACACTGTGCAAAAGACTAATACAAGAAAAAACATTGCCTTACTGCTCCTGCCTATCGGTTACCAGAGGTGAAGGCTTTCTTGACGGTTTTGACAGCAAGATATCACTTTGGCACATTTGAGTAATAAGCCTCACAAGTTTAAGCAGAGGACAGCACTCTACAGTCTTTCTTTTCTGTTCACACGGTTCAGTCTCAAAACACACATCCACTCATGCACACACACACACACACACACACACACACACACACACACACACACACACACACACACACACACACACACACACACACTTCAACGTGCCAGTTTCTCCAAGCCTACCACCCAATTAAAGTTGGTCCTTGCAGCTTCAGCTCCAGAGAGGACTGGATTCTCTATCTCCTTCAAGGCAATCCAATGCAGGAGTTGTATTTTAAAGGCACGTTGTTAACTGTAGTGCCATATTTTTAGGGTGAACACCTGCGTGTCTGACATCTTGTGCTGTCTGATACTGCTTCTCTTAAATGGCTCAAGAAGTGTGGTAGCTTCTAACAAGATGTAACATGGCATCAAATCAAACCCAATAGAGCTTTTGAAACATGTTTTTAATCATATGCCTCCTATGCAATCGCACTCAATATTTTAAAGCTGTAGCCTAGTTTTATGGCCAACCATTAATCAAATTACAAGTGTGTAGAACAATGATAAATACACGTATGCTTGCATTTAATATCATCGGAAGAGAGTATGATTGTACTCAAGTGAGCATTGACCATTTAATGTGCACATCCTCTTTTATGCAAGTACTCGGGCTTCTGTGATCAGCCACATTTACATATTAATTGTTTACCATATCCTGATTGAAGTATATAAGGTGTTGCCAAGGAGATGCAGCGCGTTTCTGAGCACTCTGTCTGTTTGACCTGTGGGCGTATGTGTGTTTTGAAGATTGGTTGAAGAAAGAGAGAGAGAAGGATGTTTTAATGCACACATGGTGAAGCACAACATTGTTGTTCTAGTCTGTGCCTGCTGGTACATGAGCATGTGGACAAGGATGGGTAATCAGAGCTGCTTTGGAACTTTACAAGAAGTCATTAACAGTCAGGACTATTGTGCAGACACCGTGATTTCAAAGGTGCTCCACAACAGCTTGTGCGGCGAGGGCTGATTGAACCAGAGCACTTGAAAGGGGGAGAGAGACGTCAGGTTCGTAGCATCCTGTCGCGGCCCATCTGCCTCTCTCTCTGCTCTTGCCGTCACTCTCCTTTGTGAGAAGGAAAGGGTTTGAACATCAAAGAGCAGCCATGCTACCTTGGAGACAGAAACAATTAGTAAGTGATCTGGTAAAAGGTGGGGTTTGGGAGAACCCAAGCCACGATAGTTATAAAGAAAAAAAAAGAGAGGCATGGACATCTTTAAAGACTGAGGATAGTTCTGTATCCCAAACACTGAACTCTACTGAGAAACACTCCATTAGGTGACGTAGGGATGTAGCCACTACTAGTTTTAACAGCTACAATAACAAAGATTTTAACTAATGATACTACTGTTCTAATGTGGAATTATAATTTCAACAAGATTTTTCATTATCACGCTAATCAAAATCTGACCTGTTTGATTGTCTATCAGCTTCATTGTTTCATGAATATTACAATCATAAAAGAGGACCAAGAGTTAAGTCTATTTTGGATTTTATAATTCACAAGGAGAACTTTTTGAACATGTTTTTTTCTTCACTGCTAATAAAAGAAAGTGCTACAAGTAGTCGTTTGTCTTCAGTAGTCACAAAAGCATAGGCAAACTAGGTTTAGAAGGGTTTGTGCATCAAGGAACCCCTGGCACATCTGTTTCTTCTTTTCCAATTGGCTATCCTTTTCAGTATCGACTTGTTTTAGTGCTAGAAATTATCCTGACCCATGTACCATAACCGATGCTAAACAGACAAAAAATTAAGCAGTTACTTACTTGGTGCTGCAGTGCTTAAGAGTTTTGTTTTTGTAGGAAATACTTTTTCACAAGTCTCTTTCATTTTACTATAATTTTACTGGTTATTGTAATACATAAATAGTATGTGTGTATATCCAGCAGTTATTAAGTTCTGAGTATTATATTCTTGTCTATATTTTGAGACACGGTACAATTTTCAAACTTTGCAAGATGAAATTATTTGAATATGTAAAAGAGTGAATATGAGATTAATAATAATCCTAAAGTTGATGGCAGCATTGTGCTGGAGGAAAATTGAGTGATATTGGCTCCATCTCAATAATATTAGATTTGTATCATAGTTTTTGCATATTTCCAACACATTCTAATAAAAAAACATAACAATGTTTACCATAATGATGTTTTACATAATAATAATAATCCAAAATTTCCATCCTTTGGGTGAACAATCTTAAATAAATCACAATACTTTGCAACTGTAAAATATGTGTCTTATTTTAATGCTGCCCCACACAACAATAAACTGTGTACATATAACACTATTCCAGGGATAAGAAATGCACAACACCTCTGGCTGTGAAAAGCGTTGTCTCATTAGTAGTTGTATCCAACAATATCTCCACAGTAGCCTGGCCTGAGTTCAGATCAAATCTCAGGGGGAGGTTCTTCATATAGAATACCCTTGAGCTGTTTCACAGCTATCTAAAGCCCCTTAGATGTCTTTGCTGGCTAGCTAAGCAACTCCTCCTACTTTCACCCCAGCATGCACTTCCATTCCATTATGAATGGAAGTTTCACTCGGCTTAGCTGCAGTGTTATAATACATTTGTCATCTGTGACCAGGCCAGATAATAGGGTTGGAGAACACAAACACAAATTAGGTCAATATCACCTAGTCCTATGCATAGAGGTCAAGTTAAAGGACAACTGAAGGTAAGCAGTTGATGCAATTTATATATAATTTATAATAAAAAAGTACTTTCACTTAATAGACATATTCACTATAGACTAATTTGCAAGAATTATGCTTAAAATTAAATTAGTTTAATTGTTGAACCTAATTAATATGTTCAATCCAACATACAATTACATACCATTTAACAGTAGTAATATAGTTTAAATAAAATAAATCCACTTTGTGGAATAAAATAGAATTAAGTCTATACAGAGCTATAATTATGTGACCACTACCAGGTGTAGTGATTAACCCAAGTTATTTCAATGATTTCATTCAGTTGTTAGCCAGAGAAATATATATAGAAAAACAATCAGATGAAAGATCAATGATAGCATTGAAGACTTTTTTTTACATATATATTTCAATGTATCAGATAAATTCATATGAACAATGAAGCTGTCTTAGTCAAAGTACAATATGCCAGTCACACAGCTGACTCTTCTTAATTTCTTCATTAAGTGAACAGGTGTGTGCAAGATATTTTTTTTGGACACACAGTAGACCGTGACCTGCAAAAATATTCACAGCCCTGGAACCTTATTACATTGTTGCTTTGGCTTCAAAATAATTCATTCATTTGTGTTTGTTTATGACAGAAACTTAGAAAAAAATAAGCATTTGTGGTTGCAATGTATTCAAATGTCAAAGGGATTAATATTTATCCAAAGCACCAACTGAAAAAAATCTTCAAAAGCATTTTCATATTTATTATGTAACTCAGTCTTGTAGACTTTGGCACATTATGTATTTTTCAGTGCAGTGTACTTTATTTACAGGATGATGTAAATCAAACCTCAGTATTTTTCTTTGCTTTATGAGGTACAATGCATGCTTTCTTCATTGAGCATATCGGAGGCCGGTTAGTGGACATTTTCTCCTGAAATGTCCAGCAACATTTCAGGAGAAATGTTGCTGGACATTCTGTTTAGTTTCTTTTTTTATTATTTTTTTGTGGCTGTTGTTGATTATTCAGAAACATAGTAAGAAGAAGAAGAAGATCTTGCTTCAATCATTTGATAATTTGATAATGCAATCCCGAAATAAAGAGTCAGGGACCAACAATCAGACAAGACATGAGACAACCGCCAAGTTTTTCTGGGCCTGTAGGCATATGAACAGCAGAGGCGGCATCAGTCCCTGGAATGAAGACGGTGACCAATTCCAATTCAGAGCTACATCAAAGACTGTGAATGCGGCAGCACTAACAGGGATGCTGGAGGTCAGGGACACTGGTTGAGGGATTTAGTCATTTCAGAGCTTATGTGAAGCACCATGGAGAGCAGCCATAAAAGGACAATGTCACTTTGTGACCTCCAGTTGGAGGGATACAAACCTGGAGCAATGTGCACTGCATGGGACTGTTGCACTGTTTTGACACAGTGCATCATGCAGGGCTGAATTGGTCTTACACATGTACCAAAAAGCAGAAGGAAGTACTGAGATCTTTTTGCTTTTGCTCATATCTTTGTCTGCCAGTTAACATATTGCTGACATTCTTTTAATCATTAATTTTTCATGTGTGACATTTTCTCAGATGGAGACAGGGAAACATGCAGGTTCATGTGTAATTCAGTGTATGTGCATAAATCCACAGCAATAATTTTTAAAGACAATGAAAATAGGTGACACTGGCCATTTCTGACAGTGGATTTAGCATCAATGTCCAGTAAAACAGCCTTGCCTTTTTGCTTTAATGCAGCTCTGCAAGGCAGTCGCATATCAACTACCCCTGTGACATTTACAAGGTGCAACAATACTCAGAGGAGACATTAAGATCTGGCTCATCTGCATCCAGTGCTCCTAACAGATAAAGATGATCAGCTACGTTTTTTTCTATTTTTTTTAAAGGTTATCAAAAAAGCTTATTGTTATAGTGCTGGCAAAAAACCAAATGGGAAAGGTGCCTTCATTCAAGAAGTGCATTTTACTGAGTATTCAATACTCTTCACAGCAATTGTGTTTTCCTGTTCTCTATTTTTTGTATAGCCTGGATTGAAATCTACTAGAGTACCATGCCGTTTCTAACACTTCTCTTTCAAATTACTTTTTTTTTTGCACTAAGATAAAACAAATTGAACCCATTTAGATCATGGCTAATGGTTGTCTCAAAGTGCTTGATTGTGAAAACAGTGTTTGAGTGTGTACAGCAGCTGGATAAGTGGAAACAAGAAGCGGCAGTGAGGATTAGTACGAGAAATGATGTCCTGCACTCCTGTGTTGACAACATAAAGAATCAGTCCATGGCACAATGAATTATGAGGTACATCAAATATTTTGCAGATTGAAATCTTCTCTGAGCGTAATACACATCCATCCATTATCTTACATGCTTATCCCTAGTGGGGTCACCAGGGGTGCTGGTGCCTATCTCCAGTGGTCAATGGACGAGAGGCGGGGTACACCCTTAACAGTTTGTCAGTCCATGTCAATCACAGGTAATATAAACACTGGCTCTTAAAATGTAGCCCCTCCCCATCAAAATGATAGATTTTTATAGTGTACATATTGAGATCATAACAAATCATTTCAGAGGTTATCCAACCTTTAAGGGGTAATATATATCAGTACAGTTCAAATAAATAAACCAGCAATTCTGTTGGAAGAAAAACTATAAGATAAAAACACACTGCAGCAGCCTTGGTGTCTAAGTGTGTAGACCTCTGAACTGACACTTCTTTAAAACACCTTTCGATTCGCTTCTATCTTTCAATCTGTCACGTCTTGAAAATGTTGCTAGGACAGTTTAACTTTTTTTTTTAAAGTTAATGAGACTCAACATAATGGCTAGCAAGGGTGATTAAGCAGATTGATTGCAAGGCTATAGCATACAATGCACAACAATTTAAATGTGCTTTTGGTTTTCAGTAGAACTACAAGATAAATGTCACAATAAAGCTGGAAAAAACTTAGGAATTATTTATCACGGTGTCATTGTTTTGAGAAAACAAAAAAACTAAAGGGATTCTCCGCACATTTAAGAAGAAAGTTTTGTTTTCTCCTCAAAAAGCTTAAGACTTTTGTCCCTTCTCTTCTGAGTTTGTTAATATAATAGTTTAACAGTTCTATTCAACATGATGCCGATTCTTCTCCAATGGACATCAAGATTGTGTTAAACAGTTTGCAATAATCAGACAATTCTAAACTGCATGACAATTTCCTAAAAATAGTTACTGCCAGATGGCTGACTTAAAGGTGTCTAAAATATCCTATTTCTCTCCCCAAGGGTTTGTGTTTTGTGATATATTTGTACTAACTTTGATGTTTTCGCTCTGCTATGTTGGCATTGTGAACATCTACCCAAAATACTTACCAAAACAGATTTTCAATTGGATATAATTTATAATGCTAAGAGTTAAAGAGATGCTTGCAGCCTGGCTTAAAAAAAAAAGAATTTTTATTTTATTTTATTTTATTTTCCTAGAAACATAAACAAGCAACGCTTAGCCTGGCGGCGGGGCTAGTAAAGCATGGCGGGCCACCAGACTTATAATATACTGGGGCAAACTTTGCTATTATACCCTATCTATATCCTATAAATTACTATATAACTAGTTATATCCCATTAGTAGGATTTATAGGAAAGGACCCTAGTGTTGTATCCTTAAGCTTAACTTGAATATTTATTTTGACCAAAATGTTTGTAATGGTTCAGAAGCAGCATTTACCTACCATTTATTTTTATTTAGAACACCAAAGTACAAAGTCTAGAGCTAAAAGAAAAAGATCAACATTTGTTGTAATGCCACAGAATGGAATCACATTTGTCAACTCAGAGCTTTGACTGGAGGAGGGATACGGAAGCCTAAAACAAACTAAAATCTTTTAACTTTAATCTATTTAAATCCACAATAAATTTCAGTGAAGATTTTGTCCAAATGGGATTTTGACTGTTTGTCGAATTTGATAAGCCCTCGCAAAGAAAGATTTGTCAATCAAATAATGTCTGTCTATGATGCTGTTTGACCACATGTGTATAATGTATTTACAGAAAAATCTGCCCACAGGAAAAACAACAAAACACGCTTCTCAAAGACCCGTGCGATTTGTGAAAAAACTCAAACTTTAACATGCCTCCTCAAGGTTAAGCTTTACTGTCTTCTGTAAGCTGCTGTTGTTTTAAAGCTGAAGGAGAAATTGTTAGAAAACAAAACCAAAAATTTTTTTTTTAAATCCTGTTTTGCAATGCCCCATTACAAAAAATAAATAAATTCTATCTCACAGTGAAAAATGCCTGAGATTGCATTGAAATATTTGGATAATCTACAAATAAATGGTGAAAACAGTGGCAAAACAAACACTGCTGTTCTATTTGGAATACAGACTTGATAATATGTGTCAAGTCAACATTACCCACACAAAATACAATTTAGCCATTGCACAAGGTAGCTCTGGCACACCTGGAAATCTAGTTATATGTCACAGGGAGTGAAATGTTTGTATAGTCTGAATGAAATATTTCAATTGAATGCATTTTTAACTTCAATCAATGCTTTCAATCTCTAAATTTATCAGGTTAAGGATGGAATCATTGCACTGTCATTTACAACCTCTCACTTTGAATTAAACACATCTGTTGTACTTTCAAACTTGTTTCCATCATGACATGTGGTTCTGACAGGATCTTGGCTCATCATCCATCACAATAATGGAGCTGGCTGTGGGGGGCGAGGGGGAAATCTGCTTTTCTCCGTCTCTTTTGGGACTGCCCTTTTTCTGGCGAAGCTGACATTTTCTGTGAACCTAGGACAGTGACAACCTGGTCCAGAGACATTACAAACTGCTCATTGCTGTACTTGATGGGTGTGGTCATGTCTATGCAACATCTGAGCTATTTGTTTTGTGAATTGATTGTTGGGATGAAGCAAAAACTGAGTAGAAAAGAAATTGAGTCAATATAAAGTGTTTTACCAATAGAATGTGTTAATGGAGGGGTCCCTAACCCTCAGGACCCTCTGTTCTGCATGTTTTAGATATTTCTCCACTCTAGTATTCAACTTTTTTGCATGCCTGCAATTGCTACAGAAGTCCGTTAATCACCTGTTCATTTAAGCCAGGTGTTCCTAAAATATGCAGGGCAATGGACCCTGAGGACCAGGGTTGGGGGGACCTCCATGTCAATAGGCCAGGACATCCCCAGTCAGTGCAAAGTAAGTCTCAATTCAAAACAAAAAAAAAAATTATGTCTTCATTTATGTAAGATAAAGATGGAATTTAGATTCTTTTACCGAGTCACGTTTTGCTTTATTTCCTCCAATTGTTTTGGGAATAGCATAACTTTATTTCTATTTTTTTTTTATTTTAAAAAAACATACACTGAAGATGGATTTCTAAGCATTATCAGGGCTTTCAATGTGTCTGTCATGATCGTGTTTCTGTGTATTTATTTTTAGGGATTTCTGTGTTCAGTGTCCTTCCTGTGAGTCTCTGTCTCTGCGTCTTCCCCGTTGATTGCTTCCCAGGTGTGTCTCATTCCTTGATTACCCTCCATGTGTATTTAAGTCCACCTGTTGTCTTTGTCTCTTGTCAGAGCGTTGTTGTATGTCAGTTGTTGTTGTGTGTCGGCTCTCTAGTGCAACTGAGAAGTCCTGGTCTGCTTAGCTCTAGTCTCAGTCCTCAGTATGTCAGTCACTACCGGTAACTAGCTGTGAGCTTTGTTCTCTGCCGTGCCGCGTGTATCGGACTGAGTGAGCCTCATCATTAAACTCATCACTTCATTTACAACCTGGGTTTCTGCGTCAATCCTCACCACCACCTGAACCCCACTTTTTGACTGTCACTAGCCACTGCTTATAAAATAAGCTTGAATGAATTGTTGCACAAACCCTGTTTGTGGAGGATAATTTAGTTATACAATTGATGATTGAAAAGACTTGAATTATAACTGCTATGAATACAGAGGTGGTCAAATGAACAGGTGGTCAAATATGGACACGTTCAAAGTGTTGGAAACTAAGGTTGAATTTTGCTAAACTGTTTATAAGCCATTTACCAAAGTCATAGCTGAGTCTTAGCTGGGATCATTCCCTGCACATCCATATACCAGAAAGACAGAGGGACTTTTGATAATGTATGGTTGTTGTTTTTTTTTCTGACTTTCTGTCTTCAGTTGCCAAAACCATCATATATTGCCTGGAGGAATCCAAATCAGTAGAAGGCTGATCCCATTTCTTATCCAACTGGCATTATATTATTGCTTTAAACCAGGCAAGAGTCCAGTTTCATCAAATCTGTCAAGGTCTAATAATTTTTTGTACTTTGTCATGAATAAACATACACTGCCTTGCAAAAGTATTCATAGCCCTGACATTTTTATTTTTTGCATTTTACCATAGAATGATCTCAAATTTTAATGCAAACAAAATCACAATTAACTGTGAAGTGGAATGAAAAGGATACATGGCCGACCATTTAAAAGTCTGGGGGAAAAAATGTGACATGTATCTCTATTTAGCTCTGTTTAAGCTGATACTCCTAAAAAAATCAGTGATGCCAACTTCTTTCAGAAGTCATGTAGTCCAGAAATAGTCAATCTGTATGTAAACATAACTGTGAAGGACACAGAGGGGTTTTAACATACCTGAACTACCAGTAGTTTATAAACAGGAGACTGAGGAACAAAACAGACAGTTCAATGATGAAGTTGTGGAAAAGTTTACAGCAGAGTTAATTCAGGGAACAATGACCAGAGCATTAATTCCTCTGGGACTGATCATTCCATTATCTGGAATATGAATTGCACAACTGCAAATCTATTAAGATGTAGTTGCCCACCTAAACTGACAGACTGAGCTAAGATAGCATTAACAAGGGAAGTAGCCAAGATACCAATGGCAAATCTGGTAGGAGATGCAGAGATTCCCAGCTCGAGTGGAGCAATCTTTTGGGTCGCTAAGTTTTGGTCTGAAGTCCCAAATAAAGTTTTCTTGGGAATATAGCAAGCATGTGGATCGGAGTGTTCTGGTCAAATGAGGCAAAACTTAAACGGTCAGGCCTAAATACAAAAATATAGAAAAACATGTATGGTGAAAGAATAATCATGCAGTAAGGATGCTTTTCTTCAGTGAAGCTCAGACCTGACGGAAAAATGAAAGGAGGTAAATGATTGATTTATCTACTTAATGTATTTAAGTAGATAACTGTCCATGACTGTACATTAATTGAGTTAAGTACACCATTGCTGTAATTATTTTAGCTCTAGCTGTGTTTAGATCTAGTATCTAAACACAGCTAGAGCTAAAATAATTACAGCAATGGTTTGGATCAAAGCATCATGTCTTGGAATGATTCAGTCAAATGCCAGTCCGAAATACTGGTAAGAATTTGCTTTGATGTATTTATGCACTCTCTCCATGTAGTATGACTGAGCCAGATTGCAGGCTGCCTGAGAGAGCTCTCAATGAGTTTCATTTGTGTAAACGTTTGTTGACTTCCCTGCGGAGATTTCTAGTTTTTGGTTTCTAGTTGTGACCTTACCTTTATCATTTCCAGATGTCAGACGTTTTGCATCGCTTATTTTATTACTTGTTGTTTCAGTGATTTGTTTTCATTAGTTTTGCCTTATGCTTTTGTTCACATCTGATATGATTATCTAATAACAAACTGAGTCAACCAACCTTACCCTTCACTGAGACAGTGAGACACTGAGAGAATGCCATTGGCTTCCATGTACTCATGAAAAGTCATTGAATGCCAATAGGGAAACTGACAAGTTTCTATATTCTTTTGTGTCAAGATTATTTATGTTAACTTGAAATGTAAATTAGCCAGTTAGATTATTACATTGATTGAGGCAAATGTGCAAGTACTTCCTAAGATAATAAACTGCGCTGATATTCAGATATTTTGCCCAAATAAAACCATGGTATGACTGCAGTGTAAAAACACGTGATCATGAATAAGTCTGGTGGATTTTTAACCAGTACAGTTTCCTCAGTTTGTTGTATGTTAATAATTTATTTTATATAATACATTAATCACTTTGTTGAAATTTCATATCTGCTTAGCTAGATCTGAGTCTTTATTTTAAGTGTATATGAAGTGTATGATGCAATGCTGCCCCCTAGTACCTGTATGCTGTTAGGAGCGAACATAAAAGGAACAGGATCATTGGTTTGTCCTTTAAAATCCACTGCACCCATTTTAGCAGTTTCAATTTGATCTGCAAGGTAAGTGACACAATTTGTTTGTACCTTTTACATAATGCAACAGAGACATTCCAGTTTTGCTTGCAACCCACAGAGAAGTCCAGAGGAAAAAGGAAAAGCTTGAGACAGTGTCATTGCCTGAGTCAGCGCGGCAGTGATTTTGCAGCTTTAGATGTGGAGCTGGCATATGTCCAAGAGTATGCCAACCCCCTCATTCTTCAAAGTGCATTTATATTACTAGCACTTTTGGCAGGCAGGCCTCTCTTGTGGTTAAAGCTGAAGCGCCTCCCAGACTGAGGATGATTACGATGGCCATAACATAAAAACTGTTATTGGCCTTGTTTGGTGATGGTTATTACAAGTATATCAAAAACCCACAGATATGTCTTCCTCTACCCTCCTCTTTCTGGTGGTACAGCATGTAGGGCCTAATGAATAGGTGATTTAAGTAATTTGACATGTATCATAAATATTAAATGACTTTCTGCCCTTGGTTACCTTTGCTGCCTGCCAGTGCCTTTGTCGTGTATGCTGTAGCTGTTTAGTGGTTTTGTTATTGACAGCAGTGACAGTAGCGGACATTTCAAAGAGAGAATCCTCAGAAGTTCAACTCTCTAAGGTAAAATTGTCCTTTGATGTGTATCACTGCTTGGGCTGTATCTCTGTTTGAGAGCGTAACCTTTATAAAGCAGTCATCATTGTTGTTTTGAAAGATGATTATAACAACATGGCAAAGGTTGGAAACGATAAACCAACTGCCACATTTTCAAAAAGTTTCACAAGCCCTCAGCCTATGTTTATACAAGACGGCTGCCAGGAAACTGATGGTATTTTCACATGTTGATTTGGGAAAAGTTCCATGTTTAGACTTTACTGCCGAGAGCTGAGACACTTTAAGTCAGCTGTAGTTGTAATGCCAGGCTACTATGTAACACTATGACTTTAGCATGTCATCAAATGCATGCACTTTGGACCCTTTGCTTCCCCCTCACTAACTTCCTCCTCATAGTAAGCAGTAACCCGTCTCCAACTTCAGTGAACAAAGTGCTTATTTAAGACATATTCCTTATCAGAAATTGTATTAAACTGAACAGGTTAAGCAGCACAATACAACACACCGCTATCGGCAATAGGTTTTGATGTTATCAGCCAGTGCATGCAAAGAATAAACCTTACAGTTGTGTATTCTGTAAATGCACACTTACACACCCGTGGAGTACTTACACCTTTGTTAGAGAAATCTTTCACTCTCAGACATGGTTTCAAAAAGTGCCGATGTGAGATGCTCCAGTCAATGGTGTAATATACACCAACACCAACATTTTAGTTACAGTAACCTGTAACAAAAATAGAGGCTCTGTGTGAGAAACACACACTAACCAAGATCCTGACAGTGACAACAGTTTTCCTTTTGTTTTCTGATTATTGTTGAGACATCTTTAAAATAAAATAAGAAACCTGTTATCCTTTTAGTTAATACAAACTATATCTGTCCAGATGTCTGAAAGTATATTTTTATTTGTTTAAAATGCTCCAGGGCCACCACTATAAAAACCACGACTCAGACGGATGGAGCAGGTCTTCAACTTTTTTTCTCAAAGTCATATTCAGTCAGATTCATAAACTAAAGTATGTTGATTCTAAACATTTGTTTTAATTTTTTACTTTATTTGATGATTGGAAAATGAGTAAAAGAAAAAAGCATGCGCATAATAAATAAATATATATATAGCTTTGATAATGGGAAGGATGCTAAAATCCAATGTCCTGAAGGTTACAAGTGAACAACAGTCTAGTTTGCTAGTATTCCTCATTGGCAGATACTGAGATGTTCATTTATTTTACAGCTGAAAAGTGTGAATATGAGCTTTAAATGGGTGTGAAGGACATGTTTTAGTGAAGAAGCACATGTTTTCAGTAGATATCCTCTTGGAAAAAAATGTTTTACACAATGTTTTACTCTTCCTGCAAAACAGGCAAGCAAAGAGCACCACTTCAGTTGTGTTGCTTAAGATTTTCTGGTTTCCTAAGCAGCTGAATGATTTTTGCATAAAAGACATTACTTACTCCTTGGTTTTATGTGCAATAAACCCCCTGAGCCAAGTGCAATACCGAGATACAAGACTTAATTTATAACAAAATAGTTCCAATGCAATATAACCCCTCACTTGTGGAAAATGTGTTTTCCTTGTTGGGTTGTTGGATAAATTCCCTATCCAACAGATGTGCCCCTGCCGTTCTAGCACCTCAAAAATCACGCAGCGTTTGCCTGAGATCCAACGCAGTAAGGAGTTGAATAAATACTCCCCCAGATTTCTCATGCCAAGAAGCCTGAGCTGTAAAATGCTCTGATTGATGGAGCAATGTTCAATTCCTCCCTTGAGTCAGAAGTTCAAATTCCTGTGGTGCACCTGCATCAACCGTGCACCTCCCAGCATCTCTGCACTGGAGATAAACCTTTGCTGACAACAATGCCTCATCAGTGGCGGCAGCAGCAATGGGGCTCTTTTTATTGCCAGAGCTCTGATGTTAAATAATTAATGGCTCACCGTGATCCCTAGCAAAAAATACTAGAATGGGCAACTGAGCGTAGTCTCCCTCCTTCACTTCCTCTTGTTCTCACTGCCATAGCCACCCCTCCTATTACCGAACCTCAGCCCCCAGTCTTAGCAAAACATCTCTCATTGCTCTCTGTTCAATAAATTACCAACAGTGCGAAAAGGCAGATACAAATAAAGGTGATTTAGCCCAAAGAGATGCTGAGCGATGACTCTCATTAGTCCAGAGTGGAGACCAAAGTCAAGATTTAACTGAGAGAAATTCCTGGCCATTAGCACACTGGCAGTGGGTGTATTGATAGGGTTTTAATAAGATGCTACATTAATGGTTACTATGAGTGAGTGGGTTTATGCTAATGGAATAAGGCAGAGGAGGGGAGAGGAAGTCTCCTATGTGTTTTCTGTCAAATTCAGTCTAGGCTTGGCGACCGCTACTGCCAGCTTTAACATATGCCTCTGCAGCTGACAACTCGCCACCTTTCTCCATCGTCCACATATAGCAGATTCAAAAATAGAGGTTTTCTTTTGCTTTCTGTTTTTTCTTTAGAAATCAGAAATGCTAATTCGGAGATGGTGATGTCGATGATGAATGACGCCAGAGGCAGGTCTCCTGTGAGAACAGAAGTCATTTCCTCCTATTAATCAGTTGGACTAATTCTCCCTATTCCATTTTTAACCCTACAGTGTCACCGCCTTTAGTTGATCTAATTGAAATATTAGCAGCTAGTTAACTAAATGAATGAAATGTAATCAGCACCCTCCTTATCCCGTCTCTGCTGTTCACTACTGTTGTCTGTTTCCCATGTGACGATGATTTTTCTATTAAAGAGATAAGTTGAGAGATCAGTTTAGATTGTCATTTTCTTTATAGCTAGGCTGATGTCTCTATTGAGGCATTGGATGACAATTAAGTTTTTAGAATTGAGGTGGAATATCCTGGCAAGAACTCTTTTTTTTATTTCTCCATATTTGTCCGTTAATCCATGAGATCTTGCACGAGTCAAAGATGAACAAATACTTTAAACGATTTGGGTTTTACAATTATAACATTATTCTAAATTAACTTCACAGTGACTATTAGATCTCGTTGGTAGGAAAAACAAAGCTGTGGAGAAAATGAGTGTAATCCTCTTTTGGTCAATTGATGATGAACAAGTCTTGTCATGACTTCTGTCTGACATTGTGCACAAACAAAAATTAATTTAAGTTTAATCCGAGTGGGTCGTTAGAGCAGGCTTAGGCACTGCTAAGCTTCACTTTGTTACCAGTAATGATGTTGCTTGTTTAGGCGGATATTTACAAGTAGTCAAATCAATAAACCAGTGCAATTGAGTGGGACTAATAGATACTGATCTAGTTGAACCGTTTACAGCTACAGCTGATACATGTGTGATTTCAGATATAATGTGGTTAGACTGTAATAGCAATCTAATTGGGGGTTCATTTCCACATGAGATACCCAACCCTTTTAAGATGTTAATTCTTTTGCTCTCATAAATGGACATTTAAAACACTTTTTTGCTTCTTATGCTGTGTTGGTTAGGTAATGCTAAGCCACTATTAGAGAGCTTGCTTAAAAGCCTGCAGCTAATGGCTTTATTAGTAATTCAATTACCAGAAGATATTTTTTACATCTGGCCATGGATTAGCCTTTTATGCTTACAGTGGTCAAATTGTTCAGATAATGTTGGTTTTAAGGCAACTACCTGAAGGCCAGAGGTGGATTGTTGCAGCAATCAGCACAATTGCCTCAAATTAACAATACTGGTTTAAGCATGAGCTACTATATGCAAGTTTCTTTACTGCCCCTGTGTCAGTCTGGGTTTTCTATAGTGCTCTAAATTTTCCACAGCCCAAAGGCATTTATTTCAACATTGTGGTTCCAAATGGGTGCAGTGGTTTGGGTGCGAACATTCATGGCTGTCTGTTTCTTCGTTCAAATTCCGCAATTGATTGTTGAGCTGTAGAGGCTACACCTTTAAATTTGGTTCGCGCCAATATTTGTTGTTACAATTGAAACATGATAAGGAAAAGCAAGCCAAATTAGTTTATTGTTGAGCAGAAATTGGGCTAGTTGCCCAACTAGCTCATCACACTTATTATCCATTTGGATTGTGGGAAATGAAGGAATTTGTTACAAGAAATGTAGGCACTCGGTACTCTCAACTATGACATCTCAGCTGTTGGCGAACACATAGTCCATGTGTCTCGCAAAATACACACAGTACGCTCGAGTATTGATTGATAATCACCTGTGAAAAAAAAAGACGTTTTTTCTGAGTACTACGTTTCTTGCAGGAATTTAAATGTTGCATTTCTGGTTTCTTTTCTGAACAACATTACCAATTTAATCCTGCACTCCAATATCTACCACTAACTTTGTTGCCATAATAGGCCTGGTTTATTTTGCAAGACAGCAGTTGGTAGGAATATTGCATTGCAGCAAGAAGGTCCTGGATTTGAATCCTGGTTTGCGGGCCACTGTATGGAGTTTGTATGCCATCCCATGGATATGCAATGATTAAGCCATATTAATGATTCTGCACGTAAACAGCCTGTCTTTTACTTGAGAGGGTTTAATTGTATAACAGTGATGTAGCTGTCAAAATGGTACAGGACACAGTTGTACCATGTCGGCCCAACTCAATTAGTCCATCGACAATCAGTTCCCCACCACACCATGGTATTTGGCTCTAAAAGGAAACAAAAATGTTTAAATGTGGCAGTTGCAATGGAAGATTAAAAAAAAAAAAATCTAAAATGGCAAATGTGGTCAAATAATTTCTCCATCATTTGGCTCAGACACAAAGAATACTCGTTGCAGGCAAACCAACCAGCAGAAATATTTGGAGAATGTGGTTATTGAGTTGTTTAATTTTGTGACCCACAAACACCAGTAGGCATTTTATATTTATAGAGAACCCTAATGGTTGCTTTGACTGTCTGGCCACTGACCTCGCCAGAGCCATGTGTCAGCTTTGAGTTGTTCTTTCCCTTAAACCCAAGATTCCAATTGTTTCATCATCCTGGGGCAAAAAAGTATTTCCAACAGAGAGACTGTTTATAGAGGTAAGGATATATCCATCTTCTTTTTCTGTCTTCACTCACATAGGTTTTTTTTATTGCATAAAAAAACCTATAGCAAAGACGCTCACTTCATCCTTTATCTGTCACCAATAAGCAGGCACACATCCACTAAACATATTCCCATTAGAAATGCCTTATTGTCAAGAAAACAATCTTTTTTTCTGACTATCTTGACTGTCACATGCCCTAGATCAGGGGTGCCCAAACTTTTTGAGTGTAAGATCTACTTTTTCTCTCACCAGTCACCTGAGATCCACCTCATGACACAAAGACATACAAATCGTAAATTAAACTTTATTAACTTATTTTATATTCAAATATACATCAGTTATAGGAGAAATAGTAAAGTGACAGAAAACCTAATCCAGTTTCTTCCTCAGTGAGATTCTGACACTGGGATCAGCTCACTGGTTTCTCAGTCAGAAGCTGGTTGCAAAACTGACGCCTGCGGGTGTCAGTCAGTCATGGTGGATCTGAAATTTGGTTTGATGACCTCAGTATGAGAAACTACAGACTGATAGGAGGAACCAAAGAGCCCAGTAAAGGTAACGGCATATCTTCTGAAGTTGGGATATAATTAATTTAATTTCACATAATTATGCTGTAGAATTTGTTAAAACCTAATGAAATAAATTTCTCCCAGTCAATGTTGTAACGTATAGTCACAAAGAACGAGGTAATTAGTCCAAGTTTGTCGTTTATTGAACGCTCAGAAACTATAGCAGGTGTAATGAGCCAGAGCAAAGGTAAACAAAGGTAAAACAATCCGAAAAGACAATCAACTCAAAATCACTCCTACCTTTTTACTCTCTTTCTCTCTCGTTTACGTACACCCGTTGCCATGGCAACCGCCTGCGTCCCGCAATCCGAGCAAAGATTATATTAAAAACACAACATTCAGTCCCTTACGATATCAAGTTTCCAGGCTTGATATTTATTTCTCGATTATTAATAAGCCTCTCATGAACACAGCGGTGGTTGAGTAGCTAATTTAAATTCCCGCTCTGCTCGTCAGTCGGTCTTTGAGTCGCCTTTTTTTCTTTGTTAATAAAACCGAAACGCACTGAGTTGCGCAAAACCTTGTTGAAAGTATAATTACTGAGATTATTAATTTTAACATGTTTCGTTGACTTTTCATAATTATTCTTTTTTAATGAAGCTACAAACGTTTAGGATCTTAGTGAATATTTCTGATAAGCCTATCGGAGGAGGAAGCGCTGGTCTCAGCGTCCTGGCGGCGTTCACTTTGTCACCTGCTGCCGAGATCGACTCAAGACCTTCGACGTATTGGGCACCTCTGCCCTAGATCATCAACCATGGAAAAGACTTTGTACCATAAAAGAGCATTTTCAATTTACTCATCCGCTTCAAAAAACAGTAGAAAGGCTGATTGTGATTTATTAATGTAATAAACTTTCATGTTTTTATGTTTCTGGCTCTAAAATATAATGATATTCTCCCTTTAGAGTAGGAATACAACTTGGGTAAAAAGTAATGTCAAAAAGCTACAGCACCACCACAAAAAATTGGCTTTACTGCTCATAACATGGTTGTAATTTAATTAACATATCTTACTGCGTTTTCCCATTACAGAACATGGAAAATTGATGTACCACATCAATAAGTGTTTTAGATAGAGCTGTCCATTTAGCTGACCCAATAATCAGGCACACTTTTTTATTTACTTTCACAAAGTATATGCCTTTTACTGTGAAGCATATGAAGAAAGTGGACAGAAATTGAGGCGAAGCAATCAGCTGATAAATCTTTGCTTTCCCTTTTTTTTTCCTTCACCCTTTCAGACGTGAAAGCCTGATAACCACCATCACCCCACCGCATCCCCCTTCTCTTGCCCTTCACATCTGTGTGTCTGCACAGCTGCGATAAGCAAATCAATATCCTGTCAGTTCTTATTTTTACTAGTCCAATTCTGCTCTCTGCACCTTCCACAAGGTGACAAACTCTTTCCTCCTGGTCTGGGCTGGACAATCTTAGTCTTGCTCTTTGTAGAATATTGTCTCACAAGTGACATTGAAAGACACTTGATCACTGAAATGATGTCCGTGTGCATTCGAGATGCAGGCAGTGTAGGTCCGCGATGGGGCTAAAAAGTTTCACCACGTTCAGTTTATCGGTTTAAATGAGTGCGTGATGGGCTGCCCTGTCTCATTCAATCTGCTGCGTCATTTTTCTCAAGAGAAATTGTGCTGATGTTCTACTTTACATCAAGACACGCCTCAGATATGCATTGACAACTTACTGCCAAATGGCGTGGGTAAAATGTAGCAGCTGCATTAATCAAATTCAAGTCGATATACCAGGTGATTTCAAAAAGATAAAAAAAAAGCATTTGCATATTCCAGTTACATGTAATCATCCCAAAGGATTGATGTATTACATATCTTATGTCTTATGCTCATGTTATTGTAAACTGAATAAGATTTATGGATCACAATAATAAGGTGATTTCTTGTTTCTAGAGAGTTACTGGAGATTTACATATTAAATTAAACAAATGGATGCTATAAAATGCAAATGCAATTATAGAGCATGCAGAATTCTTCTGTTTCTTCGAGATTATTTTTATCTTTGAGATGATACATTGTGAAATGCAGCCGAACTAAAATTGGAGCGTTTAAAACATTGAATTTTGGTTTTCGTCCTGAAAAATGTAACACTGCTTGGAGACAGTCCATTCAACAACATCTCAAGGACTTTTTGCAGCTGTCAAAAATATAATCTATTTATTTATACCCTGAAAAGCAGGGTGTTTTTTTTTTCTTTCTTTGTACATCAGCACAAAAAAGCTACATAGGAAAGAACTTGTAACTTTTTTCCCCCAAAGCAGTTACAAAAGCAGTGATATTCAGGTTTTTTTAAAAATAAAAAGGTTTGTCTTTGAATACTGGAGGAGCTTGGCATTGGAGATACACTCTGTCAGCCAGGACCCCTGAGTTTGGGTCTCACTCAAGCACTTTCCTTTGAGATAAAACTTTTATCTGTCACTGTTTATTTTCATTTTCCCATTCACTGTTTAGTTAGCTTTAAGTATTAAGAAAACCTGAATTTAGGGTGAGTATAAAACTAAGTTATCCCTTTGTTCCCTGTATGGTTATGTGTCATCATATTGTTCCTATCCTATTCTATGAAAAACACATCCTGAAACAATCTATAAACTTATTTTAAATGTATAATAATAATATATGTGTATTTTTCTCTCTCATTTGTTACTGTTTTTTCTCTTAAAACAATTTTCAGCAAGTTCTTATTAATTGAATTTAAACCTGTTTCACATATTTTTAGTGACTACCCATTCGAATTTAAGACCTGCATTATTAACAAGTATATTAAGTCAAAAAGTAACTGTTTATGCGAGTCAATTACTTTTGCACTTATCAAGCGTAGAAGCATTGAAACAGCAAAGATGATCGTAGGTGAGAATTGCTTACATCAACTGTTGAAATATGCATCAAACCTCTGTAAATTTAAACTATCACAAAGGACCTGGTGGTTTCTGGTCTTTATTTGCTTGTGCTCCTTTTCATAATAAAAAACTAATTCTAAATTACGACACAAGAATGTATGTTTAATATTTGAATTAGCTTGAGCGCTGCTTTTGCTTTCAATTAGAACTGATTATTTTTTCAAATATTGTTTTTATAAGTTGATGCACATTTCCTCTTATTTGCGCCCTAAGAAGATAAGTTATTCTACTTCTGTGTTACAAAGTTAGTGGATTGCACGATATCATATAAATACACTTTCCAAAGAAATTGCTCACAACTACAAAATAACAACAAAAAACATTCCTTTTTTCACCCATCTTGTTGAAATTCTTGGTGTAAAATACTGCAAAATTGGCCATTTGCATATATACATCCTGATTCTGTGTTTTAAAAGTGCCAATCATGGGCATATACTCTTGCTTGAAGGGTAAAGAGAGAAAATGGAAAGACAACTCCGGCTTGATCTTTTCTGAGCACAGCTCACATTCAACAAGCGGAGATAAAATTAATTTGGTTGGAGCCACTCAAGCTTTTTATTCACAGATTTCCTGTCTGAGGGCAACAGGGAGAAGATTTGTTTAAATATTCCGTGCCCAAGGCAATGTCAAACAACAGCAGACCCCGATAAGATTTTCAAGGCTTGCCACTGAAATTAGTGACTCAAACAATGATTTCTTGGAAACATTTCTTGGGGCCTTGGGTTTGGGGTTTAGAAAATTGTGGAACAGAAGGATGAATGTGTCATTCCACAGAATCTTTCATATCCCCAACTTGAAAATGCCAGTCACTCCATGAAAGAAAGCATAATTGGGGCTATGGTCCATCACTAACACATTAATGATTTCTTCCATATGGGTATCCTCCAGTGTGCTCCTTATCACTACCAAGACACACACTGTTGTCCTGTACTGGGTAAATAAACAGTAGCATCTAAATGGATAGGGCAAAACACAAACTGGAGGGCTTTGTGTCCATTTTTTGAAGTTTGGAACCATTGGCTAAATGGAACTGACAGCCATGCATAATCACCTGCAGTTTTAGCTCGGGGTGCTTTGGCTCGCCTGGGAAACAGCCTTGTTGAGAGCAGATTCAACCCCAAAAGCCCCATTAAACTCTAATCCAAAATAGGGCTCCATGCCCTGACAGTTAAGGAGAAATAGAATACAGTTTCACACGCCGCATAGATTCGGAAAAGTTTGGGAGAGAAAAACAACACGTGTGCTGCTGTTATGTTTCGTTATGATGGAGAATCAAACTATTTAGACCAAAAATATCTTAATTACTAAATATATAAAAACCAAAAACAAAAGGTCTCAGTATTCCTCTTTTTATTTCCCATTGAAGTAATTGGGGTCACCTATTTGCCCCTTTCAAATCTCTGTTCTCACAAGCCTAACTTATGACTAATTATTCAATTCTCAAGAGATAATCAAACACACTTCTTGGTTTTGCTTTCATAAAAATCCTCATTGGACTTGGTAGATCAAATATTGACATATGAACAGAGTCACTTTTCTGACAGCATTGGCCGACCAAATTTCCAGATGAGTTAATGAGGACACTTAAACATATGTCTAAATTTTTTTATTTTATAAATAAGTATTTTTAGTTTTTGCTTCAGTTGGTTCCCATGAGATTCATTTATTGCTTTAATACTTTTTGTCAGAAGTAACAAACTTTCAAATTTCTTTTTTTTTCTTTCATTTTTTTAGCTAATCATGCGATGCACTTAGTTGGTCTCGGGTAAGTTACAGAAATGGCTTTGGTGACGATAGCTTTACATGATGAAACATCAGCAGATCCAGCATACATATAGTTAATTTAAACGTAACATAAATAAATTAAATAAGCAAGACAAAAAATAATAACAATAATAATAATGTATTTTTTTAAGTGTGAAAATAAAATAAAGTATTTTAAATTATCTTTTGAAAGTTTTTGCTGAAAATATGCAAATTAGTCTATTGTTTGATGCAAAGACAAAGTTTTCGCAGCCAAAGTCCAGGTGACTTAGTTGGGTCCGTTTCTTTCCAAGGTTCAAATCTGAAATTTGCAAAACAACTTTCTCCTCAAACAGACCGATGTGGGCAGATCATTAGCTAAAAACAAGCTGTCTACCAAGAAATCATTTGCATATTCAAGGTATTTAGCATTTTCATATTTTACATTAGTCAAGGTTTCATACTGATTCATAATATGATATGATCTTTTGTCTAATAAGACGGTGCCTCCAGAGGATTTTCATTTGAGCAAAAAAATATTGTATAACAGTTTGCAATGTCAGACAACAAAATTATTTTAATATCTTAATTCCGTTAAAAAGATGCTTTGTTTTCGCTAAAGTGAGGCTTCATTTAGTTTGCATAAAGTTTAACTGGATAGCTAAAATGAATAGAAAAGCAAAAAATATCGGGAGTTTAAAAATCAAAGTTCAAGGTCTGGTTTATGCTGCAATAGTGTTTAAAAACACAGCAAATGGAAGGTGCAATAATTGTTTCAACCTTTTTCACAGTAAAACAAAACAAAAAAAAGAAGGTTGGCTGTCATAGCGAAATGGTGACATGTAATTTCTCTCCTTTCATTTATTGAAACACTTTATATGTATCTTTTGAAGCATATTTCTTTTAACCTTTAACATTCAAGGTTGAGTTGCATTTTGACTACTGATTGTGATGATGCGGTGAAGGAAAAATTAAAATAAGAAAATACTTTAATTTTATGACTTGATAAGGATGGTAACTTTATCAAGATAGTCTGCTTAACTCATAAACTATTTAATCTTTTCAATATAATTCCCCTTTTGCTGCAGCCTTTGAAAGGGTTCAAGATTAGCCTTGGTCTATGCTACACAAATACAGAATGACATATTGACTTGTGGAATTTCAAACACATTTCTCTCTGATGCAAAGAAGTGAAATTTTTTGACAAGAAATAAATATTTCATTTATTTCTTTATTTATTTTTCCCGTGGAAACACAGGAACAGTGTCAGATAGATGTCCATATAGCCTGCAGACGGACAGAGGCAGGGAAGTCTTTATGTGGCCTGGAGGGATTTGACCTTGTGAAGTCCGTGAGATAACATACGACACAACAATTCACAACTGCTGACAAACTCACAAAGTACAAACACATACAAGTAACACACAGTGTGAGTGTTTTTACAATTCCCTGCGCAACTACATTTTCTCGGCATCCCACACCTATTTTCTTTTACCCCATCACTTTTAGGTTCACTCCCACAGATTACTACCCTGACAACATCACAAACTAGTTTTCTCCATACCCTTCATAATGCAGTTGGCTGAATATCTATAAATAGGGTGTAGGACTCTGCACAGTCTTAATTTGCCACCCCCATACACTCCTTTAGCAATTATCCCAAGGTTTATTTCGGTTAAGCAGTCAAGCACGAAGAATAAACGACTCCGCCTATACACCATGGTTAATAGGGAGGATGCTTAAACCCAGTCAGTAATCAATCAATTGAAACTTCATTTAGCAAAATGAGGCAATTTTTCCACTGGATATTAAGATACAGTGTTTAAATTATGACAAAAAACAGCATTTCTTTTACTTATTACTTATTAACATTTTATGTACTTCATAATGAATTTTAACTTTTAAAAATGCTTTTTAAAAAGCTTGAAAAGGCTATATATTCCATATCTCAGAGGTATATATCAATATCTAACCATTTGCAAACTTTCCTGAAGGAAATAGATATTATTAATTTATACATTTACAAAGGCAAACTTGTGAAACCCGCATTAGTCATTTCCTCATTTATTTCTTCTACTGTTTACAGAAAGATTTGTTCAAAATCGGTGGATTTCTTTTAAGCTGTTAAGACATTGATTGTTGCTGTAGTATTACAATACTTATTGGTCAATACATGGCCCAGCATTTAGCAGTGGCTTGCATTGTTTATTTAAAATTTTAATAGTTTTACATTTTATAGCACATCTCCAGTTCTATTTGATATGTATTTGTTTGTGGAAAATAACATTATTTCTATTTCAACCTTTTAGGCTAAAGTAACTGAATTCAGTTACCTGTGAGAAGGAAAGGTTGATAGACTCTTGGGTTTCTCTGATAATCTGACAATTTTCTTTCTGTATTAAATTCATTAATCATCATTAGTGCCAGCCTTAAGTTACTTACTGGTACTCACAGTGCCAACCCTCACTGGGCAGGTCCCTCCCAGTAGGAACATGGTGGGTGGAGCTGACGTGACACACGGATCACATTCCCCAGAGGTTTGGCCAAGGCTTACCGAAATGTATCTTCATTGCCTCCTTTATTACTTCCTTACCCATGGGTGACAATGAAAACATTTGCTTTGTGGGTTTTTCTGAACTTCACAGGTGATCAAATCTTATTATGAAGTGATATTCATGCCCATAGAAAACCCGTCACTGTGCAGGATATGTGTTGTTTGTTCCCAGGCCAAATAGAATATAAAACTAGGTAAGTTTGGGCTCTGCCCCAAAGGTCTTTCCTAAGTGAAACAGGCCAGAAAGATCTCCAGAAAGAAGCACCTATAAACAATACTAACTCATCTTGCCTGTTTTTTTATTTGTTTTTAACTTAGACTACTGGAGGCCAATAGTTGTTTGACTCAGCTCTTTTATCATCCTTTATTACTGCAGAAAACAACAAACTATCTACTTAAATCACACTTGATCCTACTCCAAAGTCGAGAGAATGCTTGGAATAGGATGGAGTGAACTCTTTGGCTATGCAAACATGTAACCCACTCTTCCATAGCAACAACCACAAAATATCCCTGTTCTTGTACAACAGAACCAAAGATGAAGCCAAAGATGTAAGCCTTTCTCTGTAGGCTGTACAAATTACACTTGATTTTCATTTTTTTCCTTCAGCCTCAGCTACTGTAACTTCAGTGGATGTCTTGAACGTGCATCATTTGGATATCAAATCCCTAACCCCCCCTTCTTTGTGACAACTTGACCCATCTTGTTACCCTGACGTGCAAGTCAGTCCATAAATCCTGCATTATCAAAACTCTTCTACATTTGAGTGGAAACAGTTCAGTGAATGTCACTATCATCAAACCTAAGATATTTTAGCACATCAAACTACGGATTGTAATATTGTGGCTTACAAATTTATTTTCTGAGTAAAGCAGTATGTATTTGCAACCTGTGTTTGAATAAAATCACACCTGATCCTTGAAAAATTTCCATGTGAAGGGCTTGCTAAATATACTAGCAGTTTTATAACATGATGTGTTTTTAACAGACTGTGTTGATTTATGGTGACATATTAGGGGAAAATGATTGAAGGTGACGTGACTTTTGTGTGCATGTGTTCATATTCTTACTACAAAACTCTTGTTATCCTTAAATTTCAGTTCAAATGAGAACATAAGAAATTAATTAATTTGAGTTTCTAAAGGAATAGCTTATTACTCATGTGCCACAACTTTTGCATCCACTTTAAATAAAGGTTTGATCTACAGATGCTTTCATGCAAAGATCTATGACATGTAACAAAAACTTTTTATCATCAACTATGTTTGATCCTAAAGTACTTTGGATCAAACACTGAGTGAAACATGGTTGGTTACTGGATATACCGACTGTGTTATGCCCCTAGAGTATCTTAATATTTTCACATCTTAATTTTTTTGAACGTACAAAGCAGCAGGTAAATAAACTCCACTTAGATGGCGTGTCTGAATGTAAATATGTCATGGTTTTGGTAAACATCATAATACTAGCACTTTGCTCAGTAGTCGAGTCTAAAACTTGTAGAAACGAATGGGTTTTTACAGTCCCATAACATGTTCTCCCAGGGAAAACCTCTGAACCCAAACTGCGGAGGCTGCTGTGTTTGCTGGCCTGCAGTACAAACACATGACTGTAAAGGAAGCTGCCAGGTGCATACGTGAGTGGAGCCCCTTTTCCCCCTGCAGCCACTGCCCCAGGTTTTTGTGTTAAATGAAAAGCCACACTAAGTGAACGTGATAGTTGGAAAAAAAAATGTTTCCAGTGTTACAGTGCAACAGTGGTTCAGTCTATAACTGCTTTCATTTTTGCAAAGCAGTCATCCGTTTTCTGCTTCTTGGGCACATCCAAGAGCCTGTGTGTTAAATCTATAACAATTAATGGAATTAATTGAATTAAGTGTTATTTTACTTATGAGGAACGTTTTAATTAGACCACTTTCACCTTTGCAAGAAACACAGACCAAGGTTATGTAAAGGCATTAATTTGCACTTCTAAATGTGTGCGTTCGGAACGTATATAACACTTTGCCTTCTTCTGATTATTTCCATCATATTTATCGTAAGGATTGCAACTGCAATAATAATTAGTGTAGCCTTGACACTTTGAAAAATGAATCTTCTTGGAGGTACTTAGGATGTGTGCTGCATAGTTATGCAGCACACGCAAGGCTTAACTTGACAAAAATGTCAAGTTAACCCTTGACATTTTTGTGCCAGTGGAAAAATGAAAGTGACTCAATTCAAGGTATCGTTGAATAAAAAATAAAAAATAAATAAAAACACACAAAAAGAGAAATTAAGAACTACACAGAGAGCAGGGAGTGATGGTTGGCATTCAACAGTGAGGAAGAAAACAAAAAAAAACGAGGAAGGGGCAAAAAGAGAGACTATCAATACCAAAGCTGTTGCACAATAAAAAAAAAAGACAGAAAGAGAGAGAGAGAGGTATCTCACTGAGATGGAACATAAAATGACAGAGGTCCAACAGACACAAAGGCTTTGATTTCCCCTCAGCTTCAGACTGACCTTCACCTGCTCCCCATGAACCAAGCAAAGGAGACACAAGGTGGAAGCACTGCTCCCTGCAGTCTCCTTTAGCATGCGCTCTAGTAGCTGTAATAAAACAATGCTGTCTGAATGGCAAAGAGTGACAGAGCGAAAAGCTCCCATGACCTGTGCATGTAACTTGTTTAATGACCGTAAAAAATGGTGAGGTGAGTCACGTATAGAAGAATAATAAAAATAAAATATGGAGGGAAGGAGGCTGCATTCAGATATGCTGCATTTACTTCATATTTGACATACTTATATGATGGAATCAAATAAAAAAGGTGAGTGGGAGGGATAAATTAAATCATAAGTTGATTTATATTTAAAGGATTATGCAAATTCATTGCGTTTTGGAAAATTTGTCATGTTTAAGGAGAAAATACTAACGGTATTTTAATATTTTTAGAGGGCTCCTTTCTTTATTTTAGCAGAGCAAACTTGATTATCTTTCCTCATACAGAGCCAACCCAGGGTTTTCTATGTAAATCCACAAATTTTCACTGATATAATATTTAGTATTTGAGTGATATGAGGAAGAGCTAGGGCAGCATCAGAAAACAATGATCTGCATGTGGGGTAAATGTTTGGGCTGGAAAAACACTTTTTATAACGCATTTATTTTGAGGCCAGTGTGACGTGTGTTTCACAGTTAGAAATAAGAAAATCTATTTTTTGGATCTTCAGTTTCACCTGAGGGTGACACTTCACGCATGAGTTTCACTTTAGCACAGGAGCAGTGGATTTATTAACTAATGCACAACCAAATTGCCTACATCAATTTAAATACACCAGTAACATTTTTGGCATTTTATATAAGCCTTTCTGATCAGTCAGGTGAGACATGTTTATTCATATTTTATGATGTTCATTATGTCACAGGATGTATATAGCAAGCCTTTGACATTTTTGACATTTTTTCATAATATGGGCATAATTCTTACTGAGAAAAAAAATCTGGTGTCAGCAAGCAGAGTAGTTAAAAAAAACATACTCAGACCATTTTTCATTTTATTTTATAATGCAGTCCATTTTCTGAATGAAACTACTTCAATGATCCACGACTTTATGAAAAATAGTCAATAACAGATTTTTTTTTTTAAATTGGTGGGACATGTTTGGTACTAACTAATGATTCTGTTTTTGCTACTAATGTGTTGTAAAAATAAATAATCACAACTAGTCATAAAATTGGATCAAAGCACCCCATCAGCTTAATTTGTTGAAAAGTGTGTTTTATAAGGACATATTAAATATTTTTCAGGGTAAAAAGCCTATATAAGAGGGAGCTGAATCTGCTGCTAAGTTTCATTGGTGCAAAGGAAGGAAAAAAAAACTTGAAACAAGAAAAACCTATTGGATATGCAGATATATTTCTGCAGACCAGTTAAGAGGTGAATCCTGTTAATGTCACTGGTAAAGTATACTCAGATTCAAGCAGGACCAAGGGTCAGAGGAGGAATGTGCCCTGACTGATTAATCACATTTATTTATTTCTTCTGGAAACTTTATCATAATCCCTTGTTTACCTAGAGACAACATGCCAGTGTTGTAGCCATCTAGCAAATCTGTTTAATCCTAGGATCACAGAGTTGCTGGTACCAAATAGGAGGCGGTAGGGTCCGCTCTAAACAGGCCATCAGTCCATCACAGGAACACAGCACAGACATCCTCCCAGGTCAATAGCAAGAATGGCCGTCTTGCATTTGGAAAACTGAGTTCGATTAAAAGTTTTACTTGAACCCAAGTTGCCTACTAATAAGTGTGTGTGTGCGTGCGTGCGTGTGTGTGAATGTTTTTAGTGTTGCTGAGTGAATAAGAGATGATTTGCACTGTCACAATGAACAACAGTTGTTAGGTGGTCACATAGTTAGAACTAAATATGCATCAAACTTGATGAATTATTATTTCCATTCTAGTTACTTTTCAGACCTTTTCTAGTTCTAGTTCTAGCTTTTGGGTTTAAAATATATTGAAAACAAATACAATGCTGCCACATGCTGAAATGTTTCAAACGTATGAAATTATTTGCACCATACACGTAATTTTGATGGGCCACATCAACAATGCAATATATATACATACACACACACACATATATATATAGTTCCCTTCTCACCCTCCGTGGGTGGTCTCTCTCTCTCTCTCTCTCTCTCTTTCTCTCTCTCTCTTTCATCCTCTGACCTCAGGTCCTCTAGTAGAGGCCTGGGAGCTTCAGGTTCTCCTCCAGTATCTTGGCTGTGCCTAGTACTGCACATTTCTGGACTGAGATGTCTGATGTTGTTCCTGGGATCTGTTTTAGCCACTGGTCCAGTTTGGG
>CAEGAF010045511.1:0-20205 GCA_903067075.1 Micropoecilia bifurca | reverse complement strand
TAATGTTTTTAACATAACTTAAACATTATGAGAAAAACTTAGAAATTAATGTTTTTCAACATTTTAAAAAAGTATAAAATGCATTTCAGTTGTCATCACCGAAATATCAGATAAAGAAACCTGCAAACAGTAAAAGCTTCCAAAATATTCTTTTTTCTAAGAGAATATTGTTTTTGACACAAAGCAGCAAAACATTAAACAAACCTTCGCCTCACTTTTTCCAGATTTTTGGTCTTCGGTGATGCATTATCTTGTTGGAATACCAATATTGGCATCCCAATATCACTATCGATATTGAATCGATTTGTCATTTTTTTAACAGTCTTATCAGATATTGATATCCGCAAAATTTCCATTTTGTTGTGGAATCTTTCATAAACTCTCACAAAGATACAATGAAATCTGCGGTCATAATCTGACAGGAAGTGATGAAACTGATTTCTAGTTCCTTTGTTTGTTTAATAATAAACCATAATATTATTTATTATTAATTAATAAAATCTCACCCATGAACAAGCACTGCAGTATTTCAAGGAAGTACAAGCATGCCCTACTTTCATCTTCTTTCCAAGAAAAGCAGCAGAGGTGACCTGCATGCTGTCAGTGTGCAGGAATCACAACGGACTGCAATCACAGCGCGTCTTCATTTCACATAATTGCCGTCTCCATGAGTGCAGATGGGACGACAACTCCAGCAGATCCTCCCCCCTTATTAGCACCTCCACCCTGGTCTGCTGGCTGCTAGCTGTTGCTTTTGCTATCCAAGCCATTTCATAATTACGGAGCAGGATGGATCAGAGGTTCCCCTGCTGCAAAGTTTCCACTCGGCTCCATGAAGCTGCAGTGAAATGAGCACATTCATCCGCTGCCGAGGTGCCTGTACTGTACACACACACACACGCACACACACACACACACACACACACACACACACACACACACACACACACACACACACACACACACACACACACACAGCTTAGAGAGTGCAATTAGACACACAAACACGCTTTTATGCCCTTGCTAGCACACAACTCTGCTGCTGTTGTCATGGCAGCCGTTGGTAAGGCGGAGTGAGGTTTTTAGCAGCGTAATCCCAAAGGTTGAGCTGCAAGAAATGTGGAAAAATAGCGAGAGAGACGAGAAGAATTGGGCCTTGAATATGAAGATAGAAAAACTATTTTAGGATTCCCTGGTAGGATGAGAGCCGTCCTGTTCCAGTTTTCCATGTTTTTTTCTCCTTCTCCTCATTCATTATGAATGGAAGCAGGGATTTCACCAGATTTTTAACTTAAGGTAGCAAAGTGTCTTTCTCTGCACGGAACTTCATCTCTGTTTATGTCTGCCTGTCAGTCCGCCTCTCTCCCAGCTCACCACTCTCATACAAATTCCTCACTGTCTCTTGTTTCGTGATGCGAGCATCCTCTGACGTCGGTGTGCGCTGCGCCGCACAGCCCACACACACACACACTTCTATTTTTACGCAACCAGAGAGGCGGGAGGCAGGAGGGACATGGGGGAGTTTTGTTGTTATTATTTTGTTTTCTTTTGCTGATGGGAGGATGAGGAAGAGGAGAGGGGTGTGAATGAAGATGAAGAGAGTCACTCCCCTTCTATCCGTGTTGCTTGCAGGTGGACTATATGGATGAAAATGAGGAGTACTTTCAGCGACAAGCCTCGCACCGACAGTCCCGGCGGCGCTTTCGGAAGATCAACCAGAAAGGCGAGCGACAGACTATCATCGACACGGTGGACCCGTACCCTACTGGAAAGCCGCCCGTAGCCCGGGGTTACCACACGGTGAGTTTCAGCCAGTGTTTATTCTCGCTGTGCTCCAGAGCCGCTCCTCCGCTGTAATCGCTGTTAGGATAACTTTGTGTTTTCTGCCTTTAGCTGATCTGGTTAGAGAAGGTTGTGCTGTGATGTCTGGTCTTTTGGGGGGGGGGAATTGCTCGCTTCGCCCTGCCCTTCTGCTCCTTCATGCTTTCTTCTGATCTTTGCTGATTTAAATCGTTTCCCTTCTTCTTGTTGGATTAGAGTTGCTCTACTTCTGTGTCTGTTTAGAGACTCTTGAGATCGTTCAGCTTTCAGTTTGTTGATTTGTCGTCTTTTTAATTAATGTCTCTGTAGTTTGTTCAGCGTCTCTAATTGAGTCTCTTCTGGAACCATGTTTGGTGTCAGAGTAACTCTATTTGTGATTCATGTTGGGATGTTTGTGATCTCTTTAAAGTGACTGGCTAAGTCATCAGGTTTTTCTTGTAGAGATGTTGCGGTTTCAGCGAATTTACGAAAAAAATGTAATGGCGTGTTTTCTTCCAGCTAATAGGCAGTGCACATGTACTGGAGGTGGAAATAGAAATGCTACAGCTGGAGAAAACTCCACTTTCTTTAAAATCTCATTAAAAGTAATTCAAACCACAGATAGTAGAGATGCACCAGTCAGGCTTTTACTGACTGAGACCGATTCATGATTTTCTTCAAAGTCTGCTCTGCCAGTCCCAATATTTTTACTAAGAATTATAACATATGAGACATTGGTTTGCAACTTTGAACCTTCCACAATGGCTCTTCATAACTTTTTCTTACAATTAAATAGATCCATTTACTGTGTTTGAATATTTCTATGACAACAAATGCAAGTTTTATTTTATATTTGCACTGAATTTCTACAAAGAATGACACTGTGAAACTATCAGTATTAATTTTGATGCATTTAATAATAGAAAAAAATCTCAATATTTGAGCTGCAGATCAAAACTAAATTGTCAGATTTTAATCTTTTTTTTATCTTTATATTGAAGAAAAATTAGCTGGTTGCTGAGTGTTGTTCCTCCACATAAACTCTTTGCACTTTGGTTTATTTCCCTGGGAAAAGAAAGCTCAAAGAAATAAGTAAATAGCCATCATGCAGCTCCTGCACACAACTTCCTTTCCAAAGCATTTCACAGCATTCCTCTCGTTCCCAGCGTTCCCTCGGGTCCTCGTCAGGGTACTCGTCTGTTTTTGTCTCCGACTTTGTGAATCTGTTCCTCTTAAAAAGGAGAAACGTAATCTCCTTCCAGCTTTTATCACACCCCACTCTGATCTCCAAATACATGCTGGACGGTTCTGAACTTTCTCATGGCCCGACATCTCTGCACGAACTCTGAACTCTGTTCTCGGAAACAAATCCTGTGAGAAGGATGCCATGACAACCAGTATTACCAAATGGGAGCACACTTAGAAGTACAGTATGGAAGGCAGATTATTTAACAATAAAGCTGTTGCTGAAGGAGAAGGTTGGCTTGACAGAGATGCTGAATATTTGCGGTTGCTAAGCTGGCATAGCATGCTAATCTGTAGCATTTAGAACGCCAGGCACAACCCAAACGTTCCTTCCTTCCTCCCGGAGGCTTGTTAAGGAGGAGAGAAGCACAACAAAGAGATTCTTTGAAGCAAAAGAAGAAAAGGGCTTATCTCTGTCATCGTCTTTAAGGTAGATGTGAGGACAGGTGTGGAACCACGGAGAGAAAATCAGTCCATAACCTCAACTTCCTCATGCCTACAGATGCCAGTAGAACATGCATCCATCTAGGCTGAACAAAAATGTTGATCCATGTTGCCACCTTTAAGATGATGCAGGATGATTAAACAGCATTTTGCCCTTTGGAAAACTAGTAAAATGGTCCAATTTTGTTAAAATGTTTGAGACACTAAATTATGTATATTAGAACGGACTTAAGTCTGTTGATTTTTTTTTATGTGAAATTGTTGAAGCTCAAAATTTATTATGTTTTTTCTTTATGACTGAGATGTCATCACAGTCACTTTTTAAATAAACTTATTAATAAACAATGCCTTGAACACGAGAAATGTGAGACTGTATTGAAAAGGGGAAATGTTTTTATAATTTTTTATAAATTCAGAAAAATGCTCTGTTTAATTTAAATGCCTGATGCTTGTAATAACTTAAAATTAAAATGATCAAATCATATTTGAGTTAATTTTGTAAGTTGATGTCAATGATGTTATATGACTATATGACACAGCATCATTTCAGACTTGTGAATTGATTCAAAATCGCCACCCAAACAATATACATTATTGCATTATGACAAAGCTGGTAATTTACACCACCACATTGCTGCATCAGTATATGCACATCACAAATGCAAACAACTTTTAGATGCAGAGTTTAGCGGGTTGTTAGAGTGACACAGTGAATTAATCCCGATTTAATATAAAAAATATCATGATACCATGTTCCTCTCATATCGGGCCTCCCTAGTTTTGTATGGTGGGCTGGGTTTGGACTGGGCCTCAACATGAAGGGATGTTTAATTCACAGAGTCATCTTGTCATCAGATCAAGATCTGTATCAGGATTTAAAGTTTTCCTTCTGTTTTCACATTTGTACATAGGAATTAGGGATAAATCAGCCCCATTTTCTTAATTTTCCAAGATCAGCAGGTCAGGGTTTTTAAAGATTAGGGCAGTTTAATAAGTATTATGATTCATTATTTAGCTGCTTGTTCTATATTAATCATAAAGTTAAAAACATGATCAGATCCATGAAAAGAAAGTCAAAGATGTCTAAATTTTGTTTAAATGTCAGCCATAATACTTGGTGAATCCTGAAATAACCGATTTCCTTTCTAGAAGCATCAGTGGGCTTCCTGATTTAAATAGAGATTGTTGTATAACTCTCAGGTCCCAGATTGTTCGCAGGCAGCTGTGTGAACTCCTCCTGTCCCTGAGCAACACTGGGTCCAGGTTGTAAGCTGCTGCAGGGCACCATGGGTGAAAAATCAAAGTCAGACTCGCCTCAGATTGAAGCTCCCAGTGGGAGGACTCACAAAGACAAACAGTCTGAAGCTGAGCTGTTGTTAAGGGAACTTTACTAGGCCCTTAAGGTTCAAACATGATGCAGGATAATTCCTTAAACACAGAGTCTGCTCTCATGACTGTAAGCATGTTTATTTTTTGATCTGAATTAATTCTGTTACACACAGGACTGAACTGGGATTAATATTAACATCCATTAGCTGATGAACTTCACTACAGTTCAATACATCACCTGTTACTCTGTAAAGCCAGAGATTAATCAAGTCAGGAGTGATTTATTACATTTATTTCCAAAGTGCAGGAAAGTCGTAGTGGTTTGTCATGTTAATCAAAGAAATAAGCATCTATAATATTAATATTACTGCCTGTTTAAGGGCTGCAATGCAAACATCACATTAGGTTACTCGATAATTTAGACTGCATTGTCTCTTTTGAGTGTCCATCCTGCAGAAAATTGTGCAGTAAAGGGATTCAGGTGACCTGATTGTGTAGATTTTACTGTTTTTATAGAACTACATAGATTCCTGCTTTTAATGTCAGTTGATAGTTAAATGCCATATGGATGCACTAGAGCAGGGATGTCCAAAGTCGGTCCTGGAAGGCCGGCATCCGGCATGTTTTAGTTCTCTCCCTCGTTTTACAACCTGGCATTGGATTGGCACTGGTTATTCAGTCTAATTCTTACTCCAAGGAAAATTATTCAAGTAAGTTTTGTCCTTTAGTGTATCATAAATAAATCCAAACAATCATTTTTTATAGTCACTGAAAACAAAAAGACAAATGTTGGATTCATAAGGAGGATCAAATTAAATGTTTCACATATATTTCTGTTTCCATGGATAAATCGGGGCGTGAAAAAGGACAGTGTTTAGGATTCAACACATGCCTCCTGTGTACTCAACACTGAGAGTTGACACTTGTGTGCCTTGTTCAAAATGAACACACACATCTGCACACACACTTGATCTTTTTATATTTTCCTTCCAAATGGCTGATAATCTCCATTTCTCACTCACTCTCCATTTTGCACCTTATCTCACATGTGCTATCTCTTCCTCTAAAATCATCGACTATTTGAGCCGTCGACCCAACATACACACACACAGACACACAAGCACACACAGGTTTTTCTCTCAGATCTCTTTCTCAGTCACTCTCTTAAGGTCTTTGTAGGGATTCTCTGTCACTCAGACTAGAAGGAAATGTCAACATGGCTGCTGTTGATGGATCTTCTTTACTGAATGATGCACAGCAGATCAGATCCATAACTCTTTTAAGTTCTTGATTTGGATTTCTCCCTTTTATCTTTATTTTAACTCATCCTTAATTCCAGGAAGACATTCCCAAACCTGGAAGGACTGGTGTATAATTTATTTTTAATGTGTCAGCGAGGTCTGCACCTTCCAGGTAGATGTCTGATTATTGATTTCCCTTCAGCTTGACTGTTTAAAATGTAACTCCAACCTCAAAAGCTGAAACTATAATAGAGTAGTTTCTCTCCAACTCTTTGGTCATTTTCTTAAAGGTCACCACATAGGTAAAACAAGAAGTCCAGCTCAACTATTTCCTAAAATACCATTAAGAAATTTAAAAAATTCTCTTTCTGTGCTTATATAGCTTCAGGAACCATCAAATTCAATGCTAATTTGACTTAAACATAAAGAGAAAAGTTTTACTCTGTTAGCTGGCCAGAACCGTTCCAAAAATCAGAGCTTATCTGCAGCAAAAACCTTCTCATCCCCGTAGAAGCTAACATCTACAGTCTTCCTTAGCGCTACTCTTTGTTGTTCAGCCAATCAGCACCCAGCATTGTATCTCAGCTTCCCAAGCTGAATTTTCTTTCAAATATTTTAGACATGTTCCTCAGATATACAGGGGTCGACTACACAGCTTTTGTTCTTTTATTTAATCTGAGCATCACTGATGTCACATGTTACCATCAGTGATCATTAAAACTGTTGGTAAAAAGTACTTTCTGTTATGTGTTTAATTGAAGCTTGGCTTTCACAACTTTTTTCTGCTGTTTTGTTCATAACTTAGATGTTCTCATTGCAAAGGTTTCACAGTTCATATGCTAATCTGGAGATAGAAAAAGATAAAACCAGGTGTATGATTTATTTTTAACATGTCAGCAAGGTTTGCACCTCCAGTTTCTCACACCCTCAGCTGAAAAGTGGCGTATTTGATAACCCTTCTGTCTTCTGCTTCCTTTCACGGCTCGCCCCCTAACTCGGCTTCCAGGAATGCAATAAACCGAAGAAGGTACCGTATCCATTAGCAATGTTTGTCTGTTGTTTTCATTGTGCGTCTCTTGTTTTCTAGCTGCATGTGTTTGGTAGGCTTATCTGCGTCTTATTCCCCATTCGTCCTATCTGTAGCTGCTAGCAGACTTCCTCAATAAACACCTTCCATTTGCAGGCGCGGGCGCTGATAATGATGGAAAGGGAAGCTGTGCTCCGCTCTCCAATTCTATTACCATCACGTCAACAACAATATGAATTGAATTGTTAATAAGAAGGACTGATAAAAGACGCCCATTCTGCTGCTGCCATTCATTTTATCTAGATTTTACTTTTTTAAAAAAAGGAAAAAAAGCAACCACTACCACATCCAGTTGTCAGGTAATGACAGGGGATGATAACTATCACTCTTATACAACTTATAGGGCTGTAAAGTGTGATAATGGTTAACAATTGAGATGATTGAGGTACATGTTTTTCCCTGAAGATTATCTCTGGGCTCTTTGGATTATTATTATCTCTACTCTGGTTGTCGTGACAGATGGAAGATTTCAGTTTTAATAATTCTGCTGCATATAGAATGCTGCTACACCAATAGATCTGCAGCTTTTTCAGTCTTTCATTAGGGTGCTGCAGTAACAGGGCGGAAAGGGATTAAGAGGGAGAGGTGGAAAAGATCAGAGCTCAAAGCGCTGATCGCTCGTACCTGCTGGTAAATGCAGAGAGAACAAACCTGCCACTCTCGGCTGCAGAAAAGCCGTGCTCCTATTTTTAGAGCTGTCCTTTGTGACTGCCTGCTCTGCCTCAGCTGCGCAGAGTTACAGAAGCCTCACTCTCGCATGGAAATTGTGTAGGAAAGGCAGTGATCAAAGCAGAATGAGTTTATTGTGCAACTATTCCTCATCCTGCATCTGTGACTGCTTGGTTTCTCAATGATCCAGTTGAACTTTCAGTTTCTTTCATAAAACATCATGATTGTTCAAATTCAATGCTAATTCCCTGCTTAATTCATTCTCGTATGTTTCAGCTTTCCTTTTTTAATGAATACAAGTGGCAACAGTGAAAGGAGTTCTTCATGCTCTTATTGTCAGCAGTGTGTGGGTAGACTATGCAGTTTTTATTTGAAGTATCTTTTGTTTCCTTGATTTAAACACCCACGCCTCTTTTCCCCAGCATACACCACAAAGGCAACAGCCCTGTTTGTTGTTATTAATAGCCTAATATCAAACATTAAACGTTCAAGTGAAGTGGAGCAGATATTTTTGGCTCAATAGTTCAGCTGAAATAGAGGCTTTTGTAGGTGAAGGAGAAGAACTGCTAATTTATTGGCTGGGCTTCGGTTTTCAACCTGTGGTATAGAGAAAGCTTAGGTTGCCAGGTCTTTTTAGAGACCGAGTGTTTGGAGCATGATAGATGGAGAACATCTATTTGAATGGTAATACGCCTGCATGGCAACAATCCCACAGTTTCCTTCATTTGTGTCTTTGAAACATGATGAAAATTGGTGCTTTAAGCTCATAATAGGATTGTTTGATCAGGTTACGGTTGAGCTAATTTGCTTGATCAGACACTGCAGACTAAAATGGCAGTCTGGCCTAAACCTTTGAGTAGATATCTTAAAATATGTTTAATAAAATAAAAAATGGAATACATTCACATGTGTAATCCTGTGAAACTAAAGAGAGGTTTTAGATATATTGAGATTCTTTCGACTGCAGCCTGGGCAGACAGCTCAGCTAATAAACCTGCTAACATCAGCTTATTGTAATCATGTTACTCCATAAAGAGCCAAACGGCAAATATAAGTTGCTGCAAACTACTGCTAATTTTAGCAGGTGTTTTATTCTATGCTTGTGTTGATTATCAGTCCAAATAACTGCTCATATTCATACAGTTACATGAAAACATAATTTTGGACCATATAGATCCATTGGTTAGGTTATTTTTATAACCACTGTATTGATATACTTTTTGAATTTGAGAATCTCCTCCCTTTCTTGATGCAGTTGGAGATTAAAGTTGAATGTTGAAACACTTCCTGCTGTAACTGACTGTTGAACCTGAAGAAGTAAAGACTACCAGGTCGTAACCTTTCAGTTACTATCTGACTTGAACCGGAAACCTCAGGTTACTGATTAACCTCTCTTGCTCTCGGTGCGCTGCTCATTCTCTTGAAAGCACCATAGTTCATGTTCCTCCCAGATTTATGCTGCTTCCAGCAGGCGCTCCAGTACAACAGATGTTTTGCCCTGATGAACCTACAAGTGTAATCTTTTAGGCGTGTCTGGCAGGCCGAGTCTCTATCAAATTATTTCCAGAGCACCGTGCAGGTGACAACAGCTTGAAAAATGAAGTAATCCCATGAGCTGCAGCAGCTATGAAAATGGAGTCTCTTTATTAGATCATTGTTCCCGCTCTCACAACTCCACTTAGAGCCGTCGTAATGGGACACATGTCACTGATTAATGTCCTTGCTGCACATGGCTTTCTGTTGACTTCCAAACAAATTCACTGAATGCGTTTAGGAATGGATCAATAAATCAAAACCTGAGACTCTGATCTTCTAATGGATGCTGCAGGTCTTTCAGAGGATCAGAGGAGGAAAACGTTCATGTTTGATCAAAGAACTTTTAACCGGCTGTTTATTGATGTGAGGTTGGATTTTCTCACTCCTTACATCTTCTTATAGACATTGCCTTGCAGAAAGATTCAAACCACACAAACTTTTAATGTTTTACATACTTAAGTAGTAGGAGGAAAATGACACAATGTATTCAAAGACCGGAAAATGGTGTTGTGCAGATCTGCTGGTCCCCTGTTTATTCTGAAACCCCTAAATAATATCAAGTGCAACCAGTTTCAATAACGGGTCACGTAACTGTGTGATTTAATGCACCCATTTTGTTTCTGGCTCAAAGAACAACAAGCATCATGAAGACCAAGGCCTAGTCAAAGTTCATATTTAAATCCAAATTAGAATCTGTGTCAAAAGTTAAACATTTATTTTGTGTAAACACTTCAGATGTTTATTTGTAAAAAAAAATATTAAAATAGTTTCATTTTCCTAACATATTGAAGTTGTGCTCTATTTTTGTTGAAATCTCTTTACTTCCAAATAAAAAGAGAAGCCAACATAAATTATTTTTAAGTTTGTTTAGTTAATAAAAACTAACATTTCCACTAAGTCTTTGTATAGAACCTAACAACACAGTCTAGTGTTTTACTTCGGATTCCGAGATGTAATTTTCAATCCGAACCAAAAGGCAAATTCCCGTTATATGTGTTATGCTTTATGGTTCTGTATAACAGTAATGTAATAAAATGTTTCTCATGTCAGTTTACTATTTTGATGTCAGATGCTTTCTAACTCAGGATTTCTCTAGAACTAAAATTTGGGCCCCTCATGCTGTATTGAATATGTGACTACAAATCCACCCCTGTTCTTCGGTTTAAAGCTGGAATCTCATCGCTGTGAGTCCCTGTGTTTACTTTCTGGAGATGTATTGAGCACCATGCATGGCCTTGCTTATCACACCCACTTTGCAGTGTGTTTACAGTGACACATGAGGTTCCCCCCCCCACCCCCCCACCCCACCTCCACCTCTTGCATTTAGCACTCGCTGCATCTGAACATGAGAGCTTTAATGCTGTCTGAGGGGGATGGGGGGGGTTGTTTTTTAATGTGCCTGCCTTTCCTTTAAATTTTGTTTATTAGTCAGTAAAAACCTGATTAATTGGTATGTTGCTAGAAAGCTCCAGATGATGGGGGTTGGGCAGGAGTTTCTGATATTCCCAAGGTGCAGTCTGGTTGCTCGGTGATGTAATGACGCCCTCTGTCCTCTTCACCCCCCAACCCCCGGAGGCAATTGTTGGAGACATTAATGACTGGGCTGCTCTGCAAACCACCTGAGCTTTTTTTTTGTGCTTGTTTTGAAACATTACATCATGGCTGGGGGCAGGAAAGGTGATGTCATCCCGGGTCTCCAGGCTTCTCTCACCCCCCTCCCACTCACCTCCTCTGTTGCTTTGACTGGAGCTGCTCCAAAACCAGCTAGTAGTACTCCACCTTCCAGGCACAGGCTGAGGACTCAGGCTTTGTGCAAGACACCATCCACAACAAATATGAGTCCGATGAAATATTGCATATTAGATTTTTTGTGTTCTTGATTGTGCATTCATTATTTTTAGAAGTTTTGCATTGGAGGTTTAACGCATGTATGATTAAACAAATTGTTTTCTTGTATGAATGGAGCAGGGCTGTGCAGCCGCCATTCAGGATTATTGTTATTGATTTTCCTGTTTCCCAGTTAATTGTGCAGTCTTCCAGTTGACTTTGGATGCATTTCCCATGGCAGTGTCCTGTGCACTAATTCGGATTCTGATGGTAGATTATTTTTGTAAAACTCCCCCCAAGATAGTTTGAAGCAATCTATGAGGATGGAGCTGAAGTAAAAAGACCAGTTAATCACATTATAAAAAATAAGTAAATATTACATGTACAGTTTTCATGTCTCTTCTGCTGCAGCCGTTTTTTCTGTTCTGGCTGTACTAGATTTCTGCTTGTTTTGTCATGAACAGAAGCTCTTTCACAATTTATTGTCATGCTTGATACTTCCATCCATTATTTCTGGAAATCTACCTTCTGTCTCGTACTGTTGGCAAAAACACAAGGCATCTTCCTTGCATCGACTTTCAGCATCTCCACAAATGACAAAAAAAAAAAATATGATGGCACCGCTGGTGAAGCCTTAAAATTGCCACACCTTTTATCGCATCAGCCTAATTTCTCACTTAAAATTATGGGTTTTATGGTTCTTGAAGATTATGATTTTGTAAAATCTGATTTTTTTTCTCATCAATGCACTCCTCGGTTTTTCATAGTTCAGTGTGATGGCAGCAGACCTATCATCTTGTGTTTTAAGGTATTTTGTTTATTTAGATTCTGAATTCAGGTTAACCTTATGAGAGAATATTATGGCAGACTACATTTTTTTAAAGTTATATTACCAGAATAATGTTGTAATATTATGAGAATAAAATAGTAAGTTTATGAGAACTCACACACTTAAAGTGAGGAAATACTGAACATCTTGTGAAATTCAGGCTCATCTCAAATTATTAGCAGTAGCAGGACTTTGAAACAATTGTATAAATGACTTGAAGAAAGAACCACATGAACTAATTTGGTCACCATATCTTGATAACTGTAATTAGTTGCACTTAGTTCTTGTCAAATCAAAGGTTAGTTTTTTTAAATTTATGATATAACTTGATGCGACTGAAGTACAAGTTGAATTTTTTTAAAAGGTTTCTTGAGTATTTCTGGGAAATACTTGTGTATTTCCCAGTTTGTGCCACAGAGTGAATAGTTAGCATCTCGGTTGATGAGTGACTGGAGCGTCTCCTGGTGACGCTGCAGCTCCTTGTGGTCCATCTGAGTGGAGGTGAAGTGGCTCGCTCTGCTGCCACTTTCTCCGTCTCTTTTATGCTCTCTCCTCCCCTCCCTCCATTTCACCATGTCTCGCTGCCTCCGTCGCCACAGCAACTAAAGGCCCTGGAGGGTGTGTGTGTTTGAAGTGTGTGTGTATGGGGGTGCTGGATGGCTGGCTCTGCGGGTGCGGGGGCTCGTAGTCGCCTAGTTGCCATGGCTATCTCCATTGAGTGGCAGCTACATCTGGACCTCCATCTCCTCTTCGCTGCTTCTCCGAGGAGGAAGTGCTACAACTTCCCCGCCCAGGAAATGGCTTTCCTGCAGTCCGTTGCTATGCCAACCGAATCCAGCTGCTGTCTTGTGCTAAAAAGAGTGCAATGATTGCATTGTTCAGCTTCTGCCCCCCCTTCAACACCCCATGCCTTCATACCTCCACCACTCATCAATCTATTCATCTACCTTTTGATCTCCACATCAGATTGTTCTTCATCTCTCCATCTCTCATCCTCCCTTCTCTTATTTCCATCTCTGAATTTGCCAGAGGAGCGCTCCAGCAGCATCACTGTCAGACTGGGAGGAGGTCCTTACCCCCTTCTCCCCCCCTCCCCCCCACCCCTGACACACATCCACACACGCCGCTCCAAACAAACCACTGGGTACCTCGCTGGAGGCTGCAGGCGTTTCAGGCTTGAAATAATCTAATGGTGCACAAAAGGCGTTTCTACGTGCGTGCACGTCGCTTCACTTTCCGAACAAGGGAGAGGGAAGAAGAGGGAAAGAGAGAGAGGGAAGGCGAAGGGAGCAAACGTGAGTGAAAGTGTTGTCAGCCATTTTTGTCATTTTTTTTTTTCACGTTTTTCTGCTTTCTTATCGGCGCGCTGCTGCTCCCTGACTGGAGATGTGACAGCCAAAAAGAAGCAGGCTGTTTATCACTTGGATAAAAAAGAATCTTTTTTTTTTTTTTTTTATCCCTACCCATCTTCCTCTGTATGGTTTTCATAATCCAGCTGGAATAAACGCAGGAGGCGTCGCTGCTTTGGAAAGCCGGATCGGGCCGAGAACAGCGGATACTCCCAAAACTATCAAGCAGAGACGGTGCAGCTGAGGGAGAAGGGGGAGGGGGGGCGGGTTGCTGAAGATGAGGGGAAATCAGGTCTGGGATGTTAGCTGTTAGCCCGGTGAACATTTTTTCATTATGAAACCATTAGCAGCGTCAGACAGCAATGGAGTCCCGAGCCAGCAAGATAAAACCCCGGTAAGTAGCCTATCGACGTGCATCCTCTTATTTTTTTTTTTTCCTCTCCCCTCATCATTTATGACCCTGTAGATATGATTACCGGCACTGTAATGGACGTGCATCGGATTTCTATTGAGTCTGTGCAGGATGAATGAAGGCAGGGCAGACCAAGGACGCGATAAAAGGCTGATCGTTGCCCCCGTTGAGCCTCAGATGTGTGTCAGTGTGTTGTACTAGAAACGGCCGCCATGTGCTCGCTGTCAATGACGCGTGCAAACACACTCAGAGATGCTTAATAACACTACCTGCACATAGTGATTTATATATTCATCTAAAACAAATAAATATACTTTGTTTTTATCAGCATCATCAGTGACATTAAGGTTGTGTTTTAGAGAATATCTGTGATTTAAATGCTGTTAGATGTGAGCTCTGGGTGTTTAAAGAACGACGCCTCTGCCCTCGTTTTGCACGAAGGTGTCAGTAGTTGCATGTGAATCCTCTAGAAGTGACCGTGACATTCAACACTGTTTTATCCGGGAGGAAAATTACAGTGGGCGTTTACATCCTGGCTCCCATTTAAAAACACTAATGATAAGGATCAGAAATCCATAAATAAATAATTTTTTGTATTTTTTCACCTGCTGAAACCGTTTGATCCACCGCTCCGTTGCTGGTGGCGCTGTCCGTGGTGCTGGAAGCAGCCTGCAGCTCCGGCAGACACTCGGAGAGGCCTGACACCATCTGCACTTGAACAGTGAACGGATTGATCGACTGTCAGCGCCGCTGGCATCACTCACACGCCGCGACCACACGCAGACACACTCAAGCACATGCAAACAGCAGGCTGTACATCTTTATGATGGACGGTGCCTGGTTTGCAGAGCACATATGCTGTGGAGGGGAAAAAAATCACCTTAATATTCCTGTAATTGCCGTAAATGTGTCACTGCTGATGAGTTATCTCATCCGCTTTTCTCACAGTTTGCGCTGTTCCCCTCAGGGAGGCCTGCAGGATACCAAAGCCTCTGACATGCTTCGCATGATATAATGCTCAGTGTGAATTTTTAAAACTGTTGTAGCCAATGTATAAACACCTTTGTACAAGTAACTTTTTTGTCTCGTATGACAAAGTGTGTGTTACCATAGTGGGCTGTGAATGTGGAAACGTGCTTTCAATTAAATTTGTAATTATTAATATACCCTTTATATCTCATTTTAGTTTCAGATTAGACCAAAAAGTGAACAAAAATCCCAACAAAAGATTAAAAAAAAAACTAAAGTAGTCAATCTTTTTTTCTGACTTTTTGTTTATATGGTATTTGCACACAAATGAGGGCTTTTGTAAACAACAATTTATCTCAGCAGGATATCCCCCAATGGGCTAACAGATCCTATTACAGTAATGGCATCATAATGTTATTCCCATCAGCATCGGCTGCCATGACAGTAAAGCCATGGCTGCTTATCTCACCCATTTACACCTGTGATTTCCATTTCTGGTGCAGCTTTTTACTGCAACAGTGGGGAAACCATCACAATTCAGTTATTGTTGATTTTTCAAATCTTTTTTAACATCCTTTAGTTTTTGGTGATGACATTTTTTTTTCAAATGCTGTGGAGGGAGGCAATGTATGAAAAAACCCAAATTTCAGCTAAAAGGGTTGACTGTGATCACCATGTTGATTTTGTCAGTATCAGCTTACTTATTCTAACTAAAATGTTATAATATATTATCCATTGCCGTCTTTCTATTTCAGCTTTCTGAAAAAAATCATTAAATCATAGCTCACTTCATTTTTTTTTTGAAAATATATTTCACAAAATAAAGGACAGGGCTTTCCAACCTCCTGCTTGAGAGGACAAACTCTGATTTATCAGGTTGTTATTAAATCATTCATTAACTATTAAATGTCCCACAGACTTGTTTGTCAGTATCAGATTTAATGTCAGTGATCGAGAAAGCAGTTGGTGCCACACGGCTTCGCAGTTGGACACAATTTTGGAACAAAAGCAAAATCACTGCAGTTCAGACAATTTAAACTTCCTTTAGCATTTGATGTTACACATCTGTTTGATCCACATGAACCCGCACAAATCCACCCCGGACTGTTGTTTTAAACATATCAAACACATATGGGGCTGTATAGAGCAAAGCTAAAACCTGTCAGCCAAACCAATTGCTTCAAATCAAACACGACTTCATGTTGGGATTTAAACATGGCACCAGGAGGTTCTTTTAAACAATGACAATTGGAAATCAAAACAAGTTTGTGGGTATTTTGGCACATTATTTGTGGCAGACTGCAATGTCTGGGAAATCTAAATTTTTTTCATGTACACGCACAAAATACAGAGCTTTCTGAAATCTGGCAGTTAGCTACATTGTAGCCATAGCTGCCCTGGGAACAACTAACAGAAGTGAATGGCTGAAATGTAACCGGCATCACCGGGTTCTCTGGCCACCACCAGCAGGCGAACCAGGCGAAGAATCTTCTTGCTCAAGGACACGTCTGAGTGACTGTCGTTCCAGTAATTCCATTTGGACAAAGTTTTACAACTTGTAGCATGTTTTATCGTTGTGGAGTGAAAAGTCTTTTCTTCACGATAAATAGCGTGACTGGCTTTGTGTGGGCCTGACTGATGGAGATGTAGAAAGTGAAGGAAAAGCCCAGAGAGCATATCAGACCCATTTAATCAGACGCCCTGCCAACAGGATTTTAATCTCCTGATCTCAAAGGCTCAGGAAAGCGAGAAGCTGCCGCCTTGGTGAGAGAATCTGAATGTACTTCCAGTTGCCATTTATTAGCTAGTGTAGTGTTTTAATAAAATCTAACAGCACATTCAAATGACTTAAATGACATAGTGTTGCCTTAATTTAAAATGACTATTAAAATGTATTCTAGGTCTAAATCTCTGATTAAGAAGTTTTATTTTCTCTTCTGGTCGAGTGATGGAGTGTAGCAGGACAGATTCACTGGCTGCATGCAAGCAGTAAAGAGATTGAGAGGCAGCCAGTGCTTCTACCCAGCAATCTAGGTCATTAGGTCTGTAATGTAATTTAAGGAGCACCACATCTGCTCACATGTAAGCAGAACTGAGAGTTGTGGCTCGAGCTTTAGAGCAATGCCTAATCCCCCCGTGACGCCTCATTGGACGTGTTTTCAGCCCGTGGTCCTGCAGAGCTCATTTGTTTTCAAGAGAATGTTGAACTTAAAGCAGAACGGAGCAGAGAAGCAGCTCAGACGACAAATTCAAGATGTAGTTCATGTTTATTATATTGTTAACATGTTTAAACTGCAGAATTAAAGTATGGATTTTTCAATCAATCAGAGCTCACAACAGAGAGTAGATGTTGGGCCTCATGGCTGTGCACTTATTGGATAAGCCTAATGAGCATGTCATTGTTTGACTGGCATCCAGTTTGACCCAGGCTCCTGCATTCCGTTGGGCCGGAGAGGTCAACAGGCCACCACATGCTCATAGAGCGAATGGACGTTGGCTTATTGACCGACAGACGGGTGACCTAAATGAGCGGAGAGAAAGGATTACTTGTTTATTATCCGTTTGGTTTATCCACCTCCTCTGCTCTCACTTTGTTCCCCACATGCCTCTCACTGGGGTGAAACGATTTAACACAATAGTCTACAAACTTTGTGTCACATGGGCCACGATCGACCAAAAGGTACGTGTGGAGCACAAAAAGAGAATTTGGACTAACCAAACCATAAAAATATTTTCTCAATAAAAACAAAGGATGCAGTTTTTTAATCAAATGGATAAAATAGTCAGTTTCTTTTAGGCAATGTGCATGTTTGCCTTATTAAAGAAAAGGCATCCAGTTTGCACATTTTTTTGCAGTATTCAATGTTCTTTGCTCGCAAGAATTTAGTCTATTATCATTGATGAAAAGATTGGTCGGTCTTTCTATTAAGTGCTTGTCTGTAGATTTGGCTGCCAAGGCATGGAATTTTACCAAGGCATGCTTTTTGGTAAAATTCATTGGCTACATCTGGTCACATTTAAGAGAAAGCAAGATGTGTAGTTGTTAAAATACTGTTGCCCTGATTCATAGAAAAGGAAAAGGTCGCCATGTGCATCAAATACTAGTTCTACCATGGGCAGAATTTGTATCACTCTTGGTTCAAAATCCCCATTTTGAACAATGGGTAGCAAATTCTCAGTTAGCCATTTCTTAATAATACCTGACAGACAACTTGATGATTTATGTCATGCTGAGTTGTTTATGCTGTGGTAGAGCTGGATTTCTTCCATGCAAAGACATTCCTTCAGAAAATGACTAAGAAGGATAGATAGTAGGATCGTGATTGTGCCTAAAGCACAACCCTGAGGGACGCCACAGGAATGGCTAATAGTCTGATCACTTCCAGGTTAGAGCAGCATATATAAAAACTCTACCTGTCCACTCAGTAACTTACATTTGCAATAAAAATGTTTCAGTATGCCCCCCCAAAAAATTTGAAATATTGTAACAGTTCAGCTTTTTTTGAATAAGCATAAAGCAAACATGCAGAATAAAAAGATATTTTTTAAATCCCAGGTGTTGTTTACTCCAACATAATACATAAACAGCATAGCTATTGGTAGTTGCAGGTTAACCATAGGGTCCCTAAAACAACTTGAAGAGGATCTGTTCAGAAATCTAAATAAAATTTAACTTTAAACAACATGAAGTGTTATCTCATAGATTTCTGTGTGAACTTCCTGTATTACACTGTAAAAAACTGTGATGTGATGAGACTCTTATCGGCTCAGTTATGGAGAAACAACAGTAGATTCATCAGCGTTGCCCAGCCAGTGGTAATAACGTGGAGGCTTTCACATGGCCGTCCACCAGCCGCAGCCTGAGGGGGGTTAGCGACTGACTGGGTCCTCCGGTCGACCATTTTGGTTAGTGCAGCCAGCCAGATAATTAAACGTGATGGAAATCTTTGACACACTGTAATCACATCACACCTCAGTGCTGCGAGAGCTCCACTGTCTGGCTCCCAGTCTCTTGCCACTGACACAGAAAGGCACTTTGTGAATTGATACGTCTAATTTTTCCACATTTTCCCCTCATAGCAGCTCAGAAATAAATTGCTTTCTGAAACAGCTCTGTTCAACGACTCTTCCAAGACCTTCAGTTTCTTTGTTACTTTGTTGGCAGACTTGAGCAAAACCAGCCTCCGGTGTGTGAAAAACCGATTCGCCAACATCCAAAAACCCCATAATGAAGCCATAATTAAAGACGTGCAATCAGAAACTCAACTCTTTTTTTTGAATCCCTTATACGTATCCCCTTTAAACAGCTGGTATGGAAAATTAGCCTGTTTTTATGTTTAGGAAAAGATTTAAACTAAAAAAATATTCAAAGACTTTAAACTCTGACAGCTTGGAGGAGATTAAACTAAATCTTCTCCAGATGTTTAGATCTGGTTCCAACTTTCCAGCCTCTTGATGAGTTAAGTTGGTTCATTAAATCAGACCAATTTGAGTTTTGGGGGATTTGAATCTAAAATTAATGATCTGCCACAGCCAAAAGTTAGGTTGAAAAGGGGCTCAGAGGAAATGATCCCACTTCCAAGAATTAAATAAATAAATATTTGGTAAATAAAACATATGGAATATAAAATATTCACATATACAGACACCATGAACCAGTTTCTTTCCTCCCCCGTTTGACTAATCAGATATGATGGATTTATTTAAAAAATACTAGCTTGTAAACAGGGATAAAAGATATGAAAGGTTGAGCTGATATTGATATTCAGAATTAGTTTTGCTGTTGTTTAATAACCCAGCTAAATTAAAACCGAAGAACATCACAAAGCAGCTGCATTTCTAGAGGTTCTAGATCTATGTGTCTGTTTCTGATGCATTTTAAATTTTGGGGTCATCTCCATAGAGAAGTGGGTTGGCCCATTTACACTATTTTTAATTACAGCTGCTGCTTTATGCAGCATAAATTACTCAGAGGGGTTTCCCCCATTACTGTTTCGTGTTTGTTTAGTTTATTCAACTTGTGAAGCAATAATTGGAGAATTTTTTTCTGCCATAAGAATTTTTTTTCCTGCATTTGAGCACCGTTTTAATAAAAATACCCAATTATTTTCAGATTGGGTTTTGACACTATAATAGCTATTTTGTTCAGCGTCTGAGCCCCTGGAGAGTTTATTTTGTCAGATTTGTTCCCCTTTTGGATTTACATAATAGCAGGTTTAGTGAACTCTTAAACTGATGACTTGATGCAAAATCAGGCAGGCACAATTATTTTTATGTTGTGTAAGTTTTAAAGTAATATTCCTTTTTAGCGCTTACTGTATTATAACTACCGTATTTTCCGCACTATAAGGCGCACCGGATTATAAGGCGCACCTTCAATGAATGGCCTATTTTAAAACTTTTTTCATATATAAGGCGCACCGCATTATAAGGCGCATAGAATAGACGCCATAGTTATGTTGCCACCC
>CAEGAF010045508.1:0-11830 GCA_903067075.1 Micropoecilia bifurca | reverse complement strand
TAATGGATCCTGTTTTTGCCTTTGAATGTTAAGTTTTATACTTGAATGTTTTGGCAATGTTGAGAGGTTTTATTTTGCTCCTGACCCATCTTCTCCTGAGTGAAATTAAAGCTGCAGTCTTTAACTTTTATATAAATATTTTTTTCACATATTTTTTAAAACTGTCATTATGTTGTGACATCAGGTATGAGAGGTAATCTGTGAAAAATCTATTTCCTCTGCCTTCTCCCTGTGTTAGAAACAACCAGTCCGTGGCAGGAGAGTTTTAGTGCTGTCAATCACAATGTCATGTGATGCTGCTCATCCTTCCTCCCCCTCAATTTGTGCTGTGCTGCAGCAAGTATAGCACAGAGCTGTGCAGATTCATACTGTGTTTAGTTAGCATAGCTACCACTGATGGTAGATAAACAGTTTCTTGTAATGATAAGTTGTTTCTCTCTCATTAGCCACATTTAGCAGTGAGTGAATGAGGCTAATTGACAGCGCTAAGAGCGTCCTACTGGTTCTGATTGGTTGTTTTGGTCAGAACGGTGCATTACTTTAACCAGTAATAGTAATTCAGGAAGGAGATGGAGGAGATTGATTGTTTTCACAGATTATCTGTCTCATAACAAACTGCTACAACATCATGACAGCTTTAACAAATATGGAGAAAACATATTTTTATTGAAGTTATGTACTGCAGCTTGAATAAAATACAACTACACAGCATTTTTAGAAGTCTGGATTGCTTTATGTGTAGTTGCACGTTGCTTTTGACTGTTGCTAATGGGGAGAGACATTTCAATAATATAAAACTAATAGAAAAAACTATTAGCAACCTACTTGCATACTGAATGTGGAGTGTTGGATGTTAAATTCATGAGCAGTACATATTGTATTAATTATCAGTATTGAATCAAAGAAAGCAAGGCAGACGCAAGCCTTTAAAATTGTGGTGCTTTTTATAGGTCAAATAGACTAAAAAAATTGTAACAGCAGTTGTGTGGGGGCCCAATCAAATTTTTTGTCAGGGGGCCCAAGATTTCTGGCAGTGCCCCTGACCTCACCTCTCGTCCAATGACATCTGGAGAGAGTGACCAGCCCCCTTTACCCTCCAAGAACAAGCAGATTAAGGAAATGAATAGGATACACTGATTTTTTTAATATTTGGATATTTGATCTGCTTGCCTTGTATAGCAACTCATGAAGACAACTGTGAATTGGAATCTAAACAGTGTTGCGTTGAAGAAATACAATTGGGAATATCTATGCTGCCATCTTCACAAAACTCTCCCATTTTATGTAAACGCTCAGCTAATCTAACCATTAAGTTGACAGGAATATAAATTGTATCATCATGCAAACATAATAGCTTCAGCAGTTTGTACAGATTCATTCCAAGTTTTGTCTTCGCATAAAATTACTGAGCTATGTCAACACCACCCGCTCCAATCAATTCTAATATTCTCCACAAAAAATAAAGAAATAACCCAAATGGCTTTTAGAGGTGCAGCTGTAGCATGTTATCTGCTTCATTTTCAGCAGAAGTACATCTCTGCAGACTAATAGGGTAGGAAATTACCGGCCTCACACTTGAGTACACCTTGTCTCTATTATGCTTGTAGATGATATATTTACTACAACTAATCCAAATTCATTCATGAAATGCAGAAAAGTATTTGTGTGTTGATGGCAAGAATGATAATAAAATTGTGGGCTTGTGTAAGTTACCAATAATGTTCACAGATCCGTTCAAAAACATAACCAGGTTTTAACTTTAGAAAGAGTTGCTCTACACTTCTGTGTGTGTGTGTGCTTTGTGTGGCGTTTGAACCATGATCACAACATGATCAACATATGAGGGTCAAACTTTAAAGGGAAGTCTGGATTTTATTAATGTAAAGAAGTGATAACAACTGAATGAACATGACCTCTGCTTTAATTTGATACCACTGTGTCAATGGAAACAAACATCATTTTTTTGATAAATGAAAGCTTTAGAATTACAATATTTTCTACTAAAACTCAACATTTCTGTGCAATTAAACAGCAAAAAGCTTTTTTTAACTACCCAGACTTCTGTTTTGTTTGAGAGGGCTTCACAATTATGGCTGAATGTCCTAATCACAATTACCATGCTAATGTTTTTACCACACTATAAATCAAGTTTATGACTCGTGGTGAAGTATGGGACAGCAACAGCTCAGGCAGTTGATAGAAAAAAAACACTTCCCTCCACTTGATAAAAGGACACCCAGGAGTCATGAGAGTTAATGACACAAAAATACAAGCCATAAACATTGATGGTAAATGTTTATGTCTGGTCATTCAAAATTAAAATTTGTTATAGAATTTAAAGATGGTGTATATTGTCCGGTGTGACCTAAGGAAAAATAAGGATTTTCCAATTTCTGCTTTTAGATGCACAGTAAGAAAACCTAAACTCACCTATTGTGGCAGATGTGTCCAACCAGAGAGCCACAACAGAACATAAAGGAGAACAGGCAGGAGAGAGGAGAAAAGGACAGAATTAGTCTTACAGTGGTGATTAGCTTTTGCACAACTGCAAAAAAGGAACCACTGTTCACAGAAGAGGTTCCCGAAGTCATGCAGCAAGGCAAAGTTAAAATTTACCAAACAGAAATCAAATTAAAACAAGTTAACACTTGCAAGGGTTTTATGCAAACTAGATAGTTTAAGTGCATTTGTCCCCTACCAATCACATATAAACATAACTGTAAAACCTTAGTGACTGGCTGTGTTTTATAGCCTCAAAAAGTTTGATATTGAATTCATTGCTCAACTGCAGCACAGAGAAGGAGGCAGAAAAACACAATTAATTTCACAATTTGTTTTGTCCCTCCTGTGTTGTTAGGATGGGAATGTACATGCCGACTCTTTCAGTTAGTACAAAGACGAACGGTCAAAAAGAGTCTTACATTGGGAGACTCCTTTTGACCATGTATGTGTCCTCTTTATGTGCACAGTGTGCATTGTGTTTCATTGTTTTATTGAGTTGATTATGTGGGTATTAGTCTATCACTGGTGTCCTGTGCTTTGCTTTTTTGCCTCAGAAATTTTGTTTCCTAAAATAATAAAGAAGTTTGATGATATTTGATTGGAATAATAAAACAGTGTTACTTTGCAGTTTCATTTCATTTACTGTCTTAGATTTTTTGTTGTTGCTTAGTAAATATTTGCAGCCCTTCAATCTCTCTATCAGTCAGCGATAATGCAATAATCTGTTCATTTTATGCAGCACCTGTATTTGTAATCAGAGATAAACAGAAAACACAGCTGATCAAACAACCAACTGTCAGCCTAATTCTATCAATTTTCTCTGCAGCTTTTTTTTAATTTTTACTTGATCTTTCTTTTGGGACACAAGAAATAACTACAAAGTGTATATCAATAACTGGAGATGCAGGAAAGCTGAAATGAAGCTTCCCTTCCTTCTCTCCTACATGAACCTCCAGCTCTCCCCCATTTCCCTCTCTTGGCCTTTTTAAATAACTATCTGTCTGCGCCTCCTCTCCCCTCCAGGAGTCTGAACACACCAAAGTGAAGTGATAAGAGCAAAAATCCTATCTTTGTTGTAGTCTCAGAGATGGTTTGGACTTGAAGGCTGTCATGAATTCTGCAGCACAATGGTCTTTATAGATGTCAGAGATTTAAATACTGTCTTTAGGCCTGGAAGCCAAACATTCACACGCATAATCACTATAATTGAACAAGAGCCTTGGACTCCTTCAGTTCACATCTGTATAGTATGTGTGACTGTGACAGTGCAGCAATACTCTATTCGTCTTAGGTTAAGTGAGGACAGCAGTGCTAAAATAGCTCATTTTGTGGTGGTGTGGACTTAAAAGGTATTCTAATGAAACCTAACTACATATGGCAGCTCATTCTCTGTACTCTTCCGTAACACATGAGCTCAAAGAGTGGCATCCTCACACAACCATACACACCTGCAGTTCAGAAGAGAGCTACATGCTCTCATCAAGGGAAGAAATGCTACATCAGTTTGATGCTTTTAATGATTCATTTGAACTGTTCCATTATAATGTGGAGAAATGTCAAACTGAATAATTTTTAAAACCAATACTTGGGTGCTCACATTTAGACTGATTGTCTTTTTATCCATATATGGTTAAAAGAAAATAGAGGCCTGTTTATTTGGCTAAATTACTTTTAGCAAAATACACTTTTACCACCCATTGTCGGAAGTCATCCAGAAGCTTATGGTAATCAGCTCTGATATACATCTAGGATTTGTTGCAAGACCCATTTCTGAACATAGTTTCAACTACCAGACCCTTCAGACGTGAGATAAATTGTTGACATACTTAAGGCAGTGGCGCCACCTTGGTGGGAAAAGGCTGGCCACTACTCAGTAGGGGTGTATGGAAAACATAGCACAATATACCCATTTCACATTAATCAATATCAATGATCACTGATTAATTTTTTGGTTTGCAATATCCAAAATACTACCTGTAATCCACTATATTCTCTTGAGCTATTGTACTCATTTTCTCCTCTCACTTCATCCAGTTAGTATGTATTTTAAGCAGTTATAGGCCATGGTGGTAAAACATAAAACTTCTCTCACATACTCTGATGTACTGTGTATTTTGTGGATGGCGCACTGTCTACATACGGTTCACATTTCATAGTCGAGGGCACTGATTGCCTATATTTTTTGTGAAGTTGCATGAGTGATGCATGAAACTGATCCATTTTTACGACTGCCGTGCCGACACATATTCCACATCCACAGTCATAAAATGTTACCATTGGGTGGATCTTCAGCTAAACATCTCCTTTGAGTCTGCATTGAGTCCACTTCAATGAAGAGTTAAGTGTCATAATGTGTTGTTGTGGAGATGATGAGGTAGACGCAGTAGACCCAGGTTGTAGAATGAAATTATGATTTAATGATGAATGAAACACACTAATCCAGGCATCACAGGTGAACAGAAGGCTAAGAGCAACTGGTAGCAACTGGAAATGGGAATTACAGAATGGCAGAATAGACAAGAATACATTAGACAAGAATAGAGAATACATTAATGGGAATGGCAGAATAGACGAGACAAGATGAGGACCCGACAAGAAACAAAAGACACAGGTGGGATTAAATACACAGAGGATAATCAGGGGAACGAGACACAGCTGGGATCAATCATGGGGTAGACGGGACAACACTAGGACTCAACTGACACAGAAACCTAAATAAACACACAGAAAACTCAAATCCTCACATGAAGTATGCTCAAGTATGTTGGGAGAGAGATGAAACTGCTTCTGCACATGTTACACAACAAGTTATTACCAAGTAACCAAAGTAAGAGTGAGTTAGTTGAAGGCACCAACCTTTCTTAGGTGGCCATGAGAGGTTGAACAGCAAAGCCTTACCTCTGCCTAGTGCCTACACAATCCCAAAAGCTGTGCAGTCTTAGATCAGAAATGAGTGAAATTATTGAACATTCCATCTGACATATTTTCCATTGATAGTGTATCTATCACGATAGATAACATTATTGTTTTATCACCAAGCCCTACTGCAGAGAATCATGTTATCAATATATGTAAACATACACAAATATACACAAATAATGGCAATCATATCCATGACAATTGCACGTAAACTCACTGGAATTCAACCTATAGTCCCTTAGTAGCATATTTTAAAGTTATCAACTAAATGATCTGTGCTTCACTGAGAAGATAAAAATTTTTATCTAAACTGCTGTGCCTTTCATTACTAATCACTCATGTTGAATAAAAGTCTGTGAGCAAACACAAACACACATATTCTCATAGACACACCTGTCGGAGACAACAGTGACAACCCCCACAAGAAAATCCCATAATATCCTGCACCAGGTCACTCGGCTGGAATTGAAGAACAAAACAGATGGTGCATCCCTCCTTCCAGAGAAGAAGGAGGGATGCTGAAAAGTGACAGTCAAAGCAGAGGAGTTGTTAGCGATCAATGAGTCTTTGACTGTTCTGATTAAGTATCATTTGTTAAATAATGAAAAGTTAATATTTTTTAAAATATTTTTATCAGAACCTGACATTAACCAAGACAAAATGTGTTTGTAATGACAACTTGACATTAACCAAGAAATTATAATCTGTCATAAACATGTCATTACAGGTATTATCAAACCTTAAAAAGTTACATAAAAAGGTTTTATATCAGGTTGATCCATTATTTTTTTAAATTACACTAAATTTTTGTACTAAAGCAAAGCTTTCTGAAGCCATGTTGTGCCTCACACAAGTTATTAAAATGGTTTAAAAGCTGGAAATAGTTTTTCTCAAAATTATATTGATTATACTATGAAAAAAATGCTGTACAATATTTTTGTCACTCCTAATTGGAGCAAACTAGTGACCATCTAGTGACTAATAAGTTACTTTTTAATGTACTTTTTAATTACTTTTTAATACACATGATAACTACATTTAGCCCTAACCCTGCCCAACCCTCCATTTGTGGTTCTTTTTTGCAATCAAAGTTTTCTATGACAATCCACACTCATTGTTTCCTTCTTTTCTTAATTTTTTTATCCTCTCATACAAAATCTAGTTAATAGCTTAGAAGTGAAACACTCATGTTTTTTGATGAGTGAACCTTTTTGTATGTAAAACTTTTATTCTTGAAGCATGATGAACATATGTGCAGAGACTCCAAGTATTAAGATAGAATATTAAGATATGCCATGTTGCTCAGTGATATTTTTCTAAACTTAAATTCCTGATTTTACGTAATGCTTAATTCATCTGTTTTTTGGTCTCATTGTTAACAATGATTGTGTCTAAAGGGCATGATAGATAACTTAAAAATGCACCCACCTACAGTAAGCACAATTGCTCTGTTCTTCACAGACAACTCATACAACTAAAGCCTTACAAATACTTGATGGCACTTAAAAAGTGGATTAGTAATGAATAGTTCTGAATAAATACATGTAGTCTTACACCCCTACTTTACAACATGCAAAACCTAAAACCTGTTATTAAGACTATCAAGTACCAATCTTTGGCTACAGTAATGAGACCAGATACAACTCAAACCCTTACCTACAAAGACAAAACATTTGTTCCCATAAATGCCAGTCAAATCTCAAATAAAACAGAAACACTCCTAAGAAGGAAGGATATCAGTAAGTTTGCTAAAAGCTTGATAAACAATAAAAGAGCCATAGTCTGAATGATAATCAACATGAACTTTCCTGCTGTTCTTATCTAAGATATAAACAAAGACATGCATCAATCACCAGCTCCATGATGACAAATAACCCTGGTGGCAGCCGCCTCCTCCAGCATGACAGTGTATCTTGTCACAAAATAAAGCATCTGAAGAGCCCGGAGCCCAAACCGATCAAGAGTTCAATAGATGTTCTGGAGGCCACAGGAGCTTTGGAAGCCTTGATGTGCAACACTCAGGAGCACAAGGATTTTCTTCAAAACTATCTACAACTAGGCTGGTAATAATAACACATTTCGATGGACAATAAATTATCCCAAAAGTGATTGTGATAAATGACAATCTTGCTGTTTTCAGACCATTTTTGAGTAATATAATGGTAATGGAAGAAAAATGGAAGAACACATTCTCAAAGATAAATAAACTTTAAATTCTAATAAACATTTTACACTAGAACTGGAGGACACTTAAATGGGCAAAATAAATACACCAAACAACAAATAACATGAGTTATGAAATCTCTGTAAGCAAAATTGTCCCACAAAAAAAGGGTTTCTATCTGGTGCGTTGAGACCAAAGCACCAGACTGACAACTTTCGTCATCTAGGTTTTGGTAGATAGAACAAAGAAATACAATAAATCATGCAATTCAGTGATTCTAGAGAAGAGGATTAAACTAACCTGGGTCATGAGAGCACAACAATGTATGTTTCCCTGGTGTTTGCTGAATATTTTTTATTTTAATCTTCGTAATAGATGGGTGGTGTCTTTAAAATCCCTTGTCCTGGAGCATAACTCAATACATTATAATAGTTTAAAACAATTAAAGGAATACTAAGATAATGTATTATGACAGTTACGTATTTAAATAAATTACTATAAAAGTATCAGTAAATTGCATTAAAAATCATTTTTATATATTTTTCAACTCCACTGAAATGCGTCCCAAGTTTTTGTCAAAACCTTCAGACATAAAAAGAATGTTAAAAGACAGGCATTATTGGGGGGCATCAGAACTTCTGAGGACCCCATGACCACTTGCTTTCTCTTCCTTTGCTAAGAAGGCTAGTTAGCTCTGGTTAGCTTATGTTATCCTTTAGTTTTTTTCTTCCGTTTTTTTCCTAAGTTGTTCGTCACATTATGGTCCATTTGTAAATGGTCAGTTTTGTAAACTGACCATTTACAAAACTTTGATGAAATTTTGTGAAATAAATGCTTAATTTTTGTATACTGTAAAGATTTCATGGACCTGATGAGCTGCAATATGGCCTCCTTCATTTCTCCCACTGGAGTTAGATCCATGTGTTGTTTTTGTTTGTGTTGTTTGTATTTGTGTTGTTTGTATTTGCCCAGAATTCCTTGTGTTGTAGTCCACTTCCTGCTTCTGGAGCGGTCTCCTTTCCGCTTGTCATTCACATATGAATTCGAAACATGAACCTTGGCTTTTATAGGCAGACCAGAGTTCGCTTTTTTTGTTCGCATCAATGTTTGATTGAGCATTCACACCTCACAAAATGAACCAGACTTTCTAGGCAAACTAAAGTTTGATTAAAGCAGACTGAACAGGACTGTTGAGAATGCACCCTTAAATTGGGTACTTTTTTAGAAAACAATTACTTCCCTGTTTCACATCTTACAAAAAAAACTAAACAAAGGTAGATACCAGAAAATGCGTCAAAGAGCCTTTATGTAATTTTCCAGCTGTACAGAATTGATCAATCAATCCAACTGTTGCAAATTTTCAAATAGAGACAACCTAGGCTGACCATAATACTAAAAAAATCTGTGAAACAATCTTCACCACAAAAGCTGAGCAAGAAATAAGCTTAAGAGCTATGTTCCTTCATGATTTGTTGAAGAAACAGATACTAAGATGCGAGACATTTGCTGTGCTCAGATGTTAGCTGTAAATTCCACAGACCCAGGTTTTATTTTTTAATAAAGTGAAGATATTGTGCAAAAGTGTCTATGCTCCAGCTTTGTGAAACGTTAGAGGAGAATTCTAAGTTTTGTCCTGCAGAGAAAGAGGGTAGAAAACTAACTAAAAGTTACAGTGGAAATAACAATAATACTGGCGATTTTATTGAAAATGTATAAAAATCATGGGCTTCCCCCCCACTGAATAACTATAGGGTTATTCAGAGGGGAATAACATCTGGTGGTGTATAATACTTTGCCAAGTGTATTATACACCTTGGGGGTTGCCAAGCTTTATTTGCCCCCCTCCTCAATTCCGCCACCCAGCTAAGCATTGCTTGCTTTTATTTTAAAAAGTATATTTAAAATAGTTTGTTATAAACCATTAACTCCAGACTGCATGCACCCTAGCTGAACATTTCACCAGCAGAGCAGAATGTTTCCTGGCAGACGGGTTTATAGGCACAAGGCCCTGTTTAATGCTTCCGGACTATCACGTGTGAAAACACGCTAAGAACATGCTTGTCCACATTAAATCACACCACTGGTGCCGCGGATGCTGCAGGTGCCTCTGCGCATTGACCAACTAGAGTGCTGTTCGTGGCTGCATCTCTGAAGTTGATGTCGGAGTGTTTGACTCCTCGCCTTTCAGTCAAACTGGCCAAGTTGGAAGGTGTTCTTGAAGAAAGGATTTAGCTGTGTCGGGATTTATATTAATCTGTGAGGAATCATTTTTCTACAAAGAATACTTCAGCAAGGTAGGCTTCAAGTTGGGTTTACACCTGTGCTGCAGCCAAGGAGAGTTGCTGCTGCACAGAGTTGCTCTGATTTGTTAGAATCATGGCAGCAAACCAGCAAAACGCAAAGAGCTTTGCACAGTTTTTTTCCCTGAAACTAACCAACTGGTGTTGGATGCAGGTAATGTTAGATAAAAGATGACTAGCCAGTACCAATGCTGCTCCTTAAGCTTGTCAAGTAGCCTATGGGCTACTGGTGTTGTTGTCTATGTTCAAAAGTGGGTAGTACTTGTTACATTCACTTGAGTAACTTTTTTGGAAAAAAAGGTACTTGGAGTAGTTTTACTGCACTGTACCTTTTTCTTTTACTTGAGTATCATTATTATTGCTATGTAGATTGATTTTGCCTCCCCAAAATAAGCCGATGCCCCCCACCCCCCATTAAACTTGTCTAGAGCTGGGGTTGCACCCCAACCACCAGACTTTCTAGCTAGTTCTTAAGTCTTGTTTCATACGTTCATCAGGGTTGCCAACAAGTGTGGTGAGTGTTATATACGCAACAATTCTTCAGAAGGTCAATGATACAGCAACATATCTGCTGTGTTTAGATCTATGGTTTTGACAACAGACATTTGACTCCACCAATGTGCAAAAAGTAGCTGACACTTTCACTACGCCTGAAAGAAAGATGTGCACAGGCTTCATCATATGATTATGATGCTTGACATTATTCTGCATTATATAGCCCAATGTTCTGCAATGTTTTTTGTAGTCATAATGAGCTATAAACATGCAGAATTATTGTAAACAACCCACTAGTCTTGTCTGTCCTCTTTTGTCCTAATTGAAGCATCAGAGTGTCATTGCTAAGTTTTTGCTCCTTGAGAGCTCTTAAAAAGAAAATGCGTATGTATCTTTAAAAGGCCATCATCAGTGCTGCTCAATCAACTGCACTACCTGGTCTTTTATTTGGTCTCAGAGAAGCATTCTTAGGCTTTGTCATTTCATGAAATCACAGACATCAATTTGAAGGACTCTCTTCCTCACAGAAAAGAGATGTGCTTATTTTCACAAATGTAGCTAAAGTGAATTAATTCCTTTACCTTTTTGACTGCTTTTTAAAAGTCTTCTTCATGCTCTAAATACTCCACAGTTTTTACGCTTTCTTGCTACTAGTTTTGTTGAACTGTGAGCAAAGGTTACTCTGTTAAACTGGGATCACACCTGTGAACCAAATGTCAACAGTATAACTTTAGTGGAACTCACATTAAATGTAGTCATTTTAACACATCATGACCATTGGGCAAATCCTTACAACTCAGTCATTTAATAAGTGCTGATAAAGATAGAGACTGAGAAGGAACAAGAGGACAATTTAGAAGTTAATGCAATATTTTTCAATTGTTAGTGTTGATCTTTAACCTCTTATTTGTAGCAAAGGCAAGAGGCAGGAGAGCTACACAAATTCAACAGCATACAAATTACCTGAGACAGTGGTTTTAGTTTCACCATTTTTCTATAAAAGAAATTATAAAATAAAATTACAGCCTGTCTTTGATGTTATTATACTAAACTAACAATTCTGAATTTTCCCTGACAACCTATGTTTTTTCCCACCTTTTATAATGATTTACACTTAAAGAGACTTTATTGGCTGCTGCAGCTTTATGTTCATCTTTGGCATGTGGACATTCCCTTTGTGCTTTGTGTGGGGAAACAGCTGATTATAACTGATCAGCTGTTACACACACATACACACACACACACATACACACACCAGACAAGACCCAAGGTGTAGGTTGTGTAAGGAGGCCCCTGAGACAGTCCAGCACTTAACAGCAGGGTGCAAGATGCTGGCAGGGAAAGCATACATGGAACGACATAACCAGGTGGCGGGCATAGTGTACAGGAACATCTGTGCAGAATATGGACTGGAAGCCCCGAGATCGAAGTGGGAAACACCCCCAAAGCT
>CAEGAF010045474.1:0-31177 GCA_903067075.1 Micropoecilia bifurca | reverse complement strand
GGGTCAAAACACCAGCGTTTCTCTTTTTCGCTTTTTTGTAACGAGTAACTAAACCACACATTGAAAATGTATCGGAGTAAAAGTATGCAATTAAGTTTGGAAATATAGTGAAGTAAAAGTGAAAGTTATCAAAAATTTTCATACTCGAGGAAAGTATGAATACTCCAAAATGTACTTAAGTAAAGTAGTGAAGTGTTTTTACTTCCTTACTATACAACACTGGTTTTTGAAATGTTTTTATATCAAAGAAATGTCGCCGAAGTCTCTGAAAAAAACTACATAAAAAAGAAGATCTATACATTTGCATCATGTATTTTGGTAAAAAGATAGCTTCCTCATTTGGTGCAATAACCACATATAAATCTATAACTCAGGTACTGCAAAGCCATATTATTTATATCATCTATGTCAGAGCATCTAAGCCTCAAAACAATGTTGAAATTGAGAAGATTTGACTTTTTTGGATCATAATCTGTAGCACATGCAGGATGATTCTGCATGTATTGTTTCTTTGCTGTAACATATAACTATGCAGTCCTCTAAATCTATCATTGATGGCTACAATCACAGGTGTTGAAGTTTTTTCTTTCAAAAGCCAAATGGATACCAAAGGTTCCTGTCATTCCAGACTCACATGACGGAACTCGTGGTCGACACCTGATGTCTCGCAGAAATGCAGGATGTCCTTTCATTGTTGCATTCAAGATACATGATAGTTGCTAATTCCTGTAATGTTTTGGATTCCCTGATAATGTCCTAATACTTTGGTCGTTGAATGATAAGTCAATGCTCACGCCTTTCAGACTATGGAAACGATTTTTTAATGTTCAAGTAAAATTGCTGTCATCAGAAAACAATTTAAAGGGTTGTGTGTTCTCTTATAAAGTCTCTGACAATCATTAAATTCAGACAGATAAGCATATATTACCTTAAATGTTTAGACAATACATTAAAAACACTTTGAACTCAACCAAAGCAGAATAAACCCTTACACATTGTCCCTAACTAAAACAAGAGGATAATCCTCAGTTTAACCACCTTCACTGCTTACTTTTCACTGGATTAACTCACTATCAGATTCAAATGAACTCCTGTCTGAAACAATGTCTGATTGTAAACATGATTATGGGAGGAAGGTGTTAGAGTTAGTAAAGTAATTTAAAACGTCATGATATATGGATTTTTCATCCCTCCATCCATTTTCCTCCACTTATCCGGGGTCGGGTTATTTTAATTATATAAAATCTAGAATACCTAAAGAATTACAGGCATGATGCTTCACTTTTCCACCAGCTCTTTGGAGGTACAGTTTACTCAAAGCTATATTTCAGTTTTCCCCAATAAATTGTCTTTTGTCTCATTTGTGTTACTCAAGATCTCTAAACTTTGCAAAAGTGCAATCCGATTATGAGGTTTTTTTTTTAAGTAAACATTGTTATAACACACTGCGACAGACTGGCGACCTGTCCAGGGTGAACCCTGCCTACCGCCCGGAACGCCAGCTGGAGATAGGCACCAGCAACTCCCGACCCCACTAAGGGACAAGGGTGCAAGAAATGGATGGATGGATGGATGGATGGATGCTATAACACACATCTAACATGTTTAGAACTTAATGTATAGATGTTTTGTGTCTGATATGTTGTCTGATACTAGTAATCAAATAATGTATTCGTAAAAATGTAAAGGATGAGAAAAGAAAAACAAATTAATCTGTCATCTTTCTTGTATAGGAACTAGGAAATATATAGTTTGTATATATTTCCACTGGCACTTCTGACAGACAACATGACAGTTGACAATTTAATTTAAATCAAAAAAAGCTGTTACTATAAATTAATGTTGCATAGAAAGGGCATGAAAGACAAGAAACCAGTTTGTCTTTGGAGCATGAAGACATGTTGGCTGTGACCCACACGTTTCACGAAGCTCCAAGTGTGGATTCCACGGATAGTTTAACAGTAGTTGGTGTTTCTTGTCACTCCATCAGTGCAGCTGGCTGGCTCCAGGGCCCCTGTGATAACACAATCACAAGCTACAGATCAGAGGCAGGACGACATCTATAGTAACAACACAGGGACCACAAGAAATGCGGCACCAGATAAGAAGATATAGGCAAGACTAAACCTGTATGTTATGCAACAGTTTGATAGAAAAACTGGAGGCTGTACAAGTACTACACATGAAAATGACACCAACACAGGCAAGGAGGAAACATTTAGCTTGCTGTCCTAGAGCATTTTCTGACAACATCTTTTTAAAAGTTAAGCAGAAAAAAAACATTCTGTGGAAATGGGATTAATGTCGCAAACACATCAAAATCACATCTGTACTCTTTATTATGGATTTTATTTTAGCTGTATATTTTCTCCCTTTATTTTACCAGGCAGGACTGATGTGACATGGCAAAGGCAGGGCATCTAGCAAGAAATAAAAACACTGAGTTGGAAAAAGAAACAACAGAATTGTGTCCTTACAAATAAAATCTTAGCTAATGTATCACATAAAAGCTATGAAGTTCCCGCTTGGAATGTGAGAAGATATGAAATGGGTATGAATGTATTTCCAGGGCAATATAAAATCACATCCCAAACATCTGCCTCATATGAGGTAATCACTTTACCTTTACCCCACACGCTGCTCCACCCTGTTATATGCTGCACCTGCTGCTGTTTCATCTCTTTAAACCAACAAAAGACAAAAAAAGGGACTTCATTTTGCTTATATCTGCTCCATTTTAAATAATTACTTGGTGGGATAGTCAGTGTTAATTTTAGAAACTGCTTAGGCACCAGAAATTGTTTAAAAACTAACACATAAAACCCAAAAGAAATGGAATAGTTATTTTTCTACCCCGACTTAATTTGACTTAGGTAAAAATTGCTATGACATCTTGAAAGTTTATTGTTAATGTTCAGTTACAGGTTCTTAAATTGTCACAGTTCTGCTACTCTAGTGTGTTGAGGCCTTCATTGGAGAGGAAGGATTGTAGAAGCACTGCAGGGCAAAACAGGAATAGGAACATAAAGATATCGTTCTCCCGTATCTGCACTTAGATCACTATCAACCCGTGTGACTTTCATCCACGTGTTACACAACTAAGCTAGCAGCAAAGTGATTGGCTGAGGAACAACAGGCCCATCAGTAAATCACTCTGTGTGGAGGACAATAGGTCAAACATGAGTTGTTTCTTCAGGCTCTAATTTGTGATTTGGTTTGCTTGTAGATTTAAACAATTTCTTTACATCCAAAAATGTTATAATCAGTACAGATTAGCTAAAAAAAAGAACAGTGGTGAGCTCCTTAACAATGTGAACACTTTTCTGGAAGGGATTCCTGGATGGGGTGTTTCACAACACCTGGAAAAGAGGGAAGACAAACCTGGGAAGAGTCATATTTCATGTCTATGCAATCATAAACTGCATGGGGTACCACATAAACTGTACCACATAAAAGTACACAAAAGCACACAAACGGAGCCTTGGAAACCAGTCTGACATATAAAAAATTATTTTTTAAATGATTTATTGCTGCATTTAACTGAATGTTTTAAACTGATGTCAGCCATATTGGATTTTGAGGTCAGGGGTTGTGGAGACATCTCCAGCTTTACCGCTTGAAATTCTGGCTTCTGAAGACAATTCTCAAATAATTGTTTAAGTAGGAACTTTCTGCTCGAGATTAAACATGTTATCCATATGACAACTGTGTTTAATGTCAAAAGATAAACATGTCATTTTCAACAAGAAGGTGCTGAAGCACAATTTTCTTGGAACTCCTCATCCTCTTATGATTGTTAAATGCAAGGCAGTTATGCAACAGTGTGATAGTGTGATACAAATCTTAGTATTTATATCACAGATTTCATTTATAACAGTTGAAAACAATTTCTAGAGTTCAATTGATCATTAAAACCTTTCTAAATAAAAAGATAAATTAGCAAAACTCAATGTTATTCCAGTTACTATAATATCTACACTGGTGTTTAATCTGAGCATTGATAAACTACATGAAAAAGCAACAGACACTTATGCTTGAAACAGTTATAAAGGTATTTGCCTGCTGAATAAGGTCACCCTACACAAACTGTCAGAATAAATTTGTCTCGGTCTAAAACACATTTGGTGAAACTCTCAGGAGAATTTGTTGGAACTGTAAAAAGGTTTCAGGGGTTTCATGTTTCCACAAGAGGAAGACGGGTCATTCAGAGTTGTCAAGACGTTTTTTCTTGTCACAGGGTTTTGTCAACACAATCACGCACTGATGCACCACCACTGATACCACATCAGGGCTGAAGGCGGGGAAACCTGCTCTCATATCAGCATCAGCCATCTTGAAAATGGGACGTTCAGTCAGTCAGCGACTAGTTAGGATGGATTGATGTATCACAGCATCTTTTATCTATTCCAGACAAAGTGGGGACACGTCCAACAAACTTTGAATTTGTAACCATAATTGGAGAGTAAGGGAAGCATGACTCCAGTGTCACAGGGGTTTTGATGAAGCACCTGCATCAACAGTGACTTTCAGAAAAACAACACAGTCATCAATAACACTGAAATGAAATGTCACAAAGTCAGAGGGAGAATTTGCCTGCAGGCTGAAATACATCACTGAGAACCATAAGCTGCTGCAGAGAGCTGATGGAAATGAAACCAACTGCACAAGTAATGGATTCAACTAAAACGCACTCAGAAATCAGTCTTTTTTTATATATATAAAAATGTATGTATTTCTAATCAATCTTACATATACATTTTAACTGGAAATGACATAAGTAAACCAGAGACTTTAAAAATTGACATAAAATGTAAGAAAAGTTACACTGGCTTTTCTGTTGAGCAAAAGGTGAACAGTAGAGGGCAATGTTTCTGCTGCCTGTCCATGAAAAAACATGTTTTAAACAAATAACATGTTTAAAACAATCTTGAGAACATAAAACATTAAACCAGTAGCTCTATTATTATTCTGCAATCTAATAGTTTTAAACAACACAACTATTGTGTTGTTTAAGACATAATTATCCCTTTAAGTCAAATATAATTTTTGACAGCGTGAAACTGATCAAGAAAAAAACTCTGTTTGCTGTTTCATTTTTTTTTTGAAAAACTAAAACTGTACACTGCATCAGAGTTTAGAAATATGTGGGTTTGAATTTAACTTTATTAACCCTGTTTTTTTTGTTGTTTTTTTAATCTCCTGATTGTGTTGCAATCACTTTATTGTCATTTATGGAATCTAAGTACAGCTGCTCAGGTCATAAAACAAAATTATTAATTAAATCCTGCAACTTCAGACCAGTCATGCCATCCAGGATAATTAGGGTTAGTCCTCTGAAGAAAATTCTGATTGAAAAGTAAAAGATTGGATTTATCTCAGAGTCCTTCTTGGAGCAGTTGGCTACTGTCACCAAGAGGTGTTTGTCTGAATACTAATTGGAGGACAAGAAAGAGTCCCATTGATAATGAGGCACAATGGAGAAGCAAAAACAGAGGAATCCTATTATTGCATCTTTTTTCTTTTTCTTTTTTTTCTTTTTTTTTTTTTGCATGTTCACCGCCTGCTGCTCCTGCACTGAAGGGGTGATTCTCACAATGGCGCCTTTGTGTCTGGAGGGAATAGAGGCAGCGGAAACCAGATCCGACAGAGCATCTTCTCCAGCTATGCCTCAGACCAATGAGGACAAAAACAAACATGGCTAAATGCACATTGTAGTGGTGTAGTCCTTTTATTCTTCACTTTCTGCCTAGTTTCTGCTCCACTGCTAAAGAATTAGCTATTGCACATATGAATGGTATAGTATTACAGAACTGTGGTTGTGAAATGTGTAATCTTAGTCATTGTTTTTTGTGTTGCAACACATACATCTGTGTAAATCTGTCATAAAATGTGTTTTTCAGTATGTGTTCTGTTTCACAGTCCTGAATCAACACAATCTGTTCCACCTTATGTCCAACAGTAAGCTTTTTTTTCTGAAAGTCTAAATCATTGTTATGTTTATATTGGACAGTTTCTGCAAGATTCAGTGAGTTAACACAAGAAATGTAGCGAGGAGTTAATACATCACCAATGATTTCATGTCTGAAAAGTGTTGAAAAGAGGAGCATTTCTGGTCAAAATAGTTAACTCACTGAAAAGAAAGGCTGCGCTTTGCCTTTTACATTGTTTTGCTTTTCTATCAAGCTGGCTACTCAGAATATTTACATTGTTTTCTGCTTTTATGCATTTAAATATCGATATACTCATATCTCAAAAAGCTGGTTATGTGTAGCACATTCCCTGTTTCAAAAAAAATTCAAAAATTGAACCATTTTCCCGTCATGGATAAATCAATTAAATATTCAGTTTTACCTTTAGTAGTTTGCCCAAAAGCATTTACTGCAATTTTCCCACAGTATGTCATAGATTTAGGGCCTGTTTTGTCTTTTCCATTAGTTAGCCAGTTTTCTGTTTGAACTCTTGTCACTTTTCGTAGACAACAGGACACAGAAAGAAAGCTTGTGAATGTCAGACCGTCATTTGGTCATTAACATCTGGAGCAGAGAGGACAACAGTCCTGTTTACACATTGTTAATCACAGAGAGGAGCTCATGACCAGAGACAGGAAAGAGGGGGACGGAAGTGAGAGGTAAAGACAGAAGAACATTCAGTATTTGGACTAAGCAGACAGCTGAAATGAGGAATGGACTGAATGGAATAGGTTAGGAATATTCCACTTATTTTGAATTGGACACGTTTATTACTGTCATGTCGGACAGCACTGGGGGCTGACTGGGCAATCGGACACCAAATCAACAATACAGGTTTGTATAATTTTCTTTATAACCTAAAGAAAATTAGTTGATAGAATTAATGATTGCTAAAAATAAGAAATGTCTAAATTGAATCAGTCTCAATTCAATGTTTTTTCAACCACTCCTAACAGAAATTATGTCTAATTAAATTTCGATCTATTTAACAGGCCGTCTTGTGCACCGCAGGAGCTGAGAGAAATGAAACCCATAAAAGGGAATTTTGCTGGGATTCTTGTAATAACATTAAACTGCTTTATTCAGTCTTCAGCTTCATATAACCCCCACAGACCAGGTACAGTTTTTGATTTATTTCCTCACCTCTATTACTTCAGACTGTGTCCGATTATGTCAGATTCAATGCTGTGATGTAACAGAACGTCATACATTATTATCAGGTCTAAGTTTAACCGAGCATTGAGATATTATCAGACATTTAAATATTTTCTTGTGTAATATGATGGCTTTTTTCATTTGAAATGTGTATTGAACCTGTAAGACATTCATATCAACTGTTACTTTGGGTAAATCAGACGACAAACACTTTAACGAATCTAACTGAGGGAAAACACATTTTTAAGAAGTCAGAGTTTAATTAATTTAGTGATTGGTTTCTTAAATGTTTTGTCACAAAGTTGTACAGTGGACAAAAATAAACTTTGCCTTATATAAAATGGAGTACATAAAAAAATAAGAATTGTGAAAAGTTACAATAAAAGTTGTACAAAACTCAGTTAACAGTTAAATGATAAAAGGAATAATAGAATAACATCTGAAGACAAGTTGGATCTTTGGATATATAGCTTGGTGTCTACCAGTGATCAGAGATCATGTCCTAAATGTTTTTCATCAGCTAAATACACAAAATAAAATATTTTTGATCCTAATGCCTATATTTAGGACTGTGTTATTTTCCCCACAGAACCATCAAAGCCAAAGAAGCTTCAGTATCTCCTGGAGCCTCCAGTGCAGGTAGAGGTGGCCGGTCGAAGAGGAGACAACGTCACGCTGCCATGCATCCTCCGAATCAAACCAAACCACTACAAGATTAAATGGACAAAGCTGGACCCCGAGCATTTAGGACAGCAGAATATCATAATGATATCAAACGCTAATGCTTTTAAGCCATATGGGCCTGTTGGACGGCGGGCGTCTCTGCTGAGGGCTCACACCATGGACGCCTCCCTGCAGCTCAGCCATCTTGAGCTGGGAGACGATGGCAGGTATCAGTGTGAGCTGATAAACGGCATCGAGGATGAGAACATTGTCATCACTTTGAGGATTGAAGGTAACTAACCGCTACTACCAGCATTTGTTGATCTTTCTGGCGTTTGATGATACAGTTTTACCTTCAGTACAATGTGATTCAAATGTCCGAACTTGAAATGCACTTTCTACCTGGATTGTACTAAAACCTGCATGGAGGGAGTGTTTTTATCAGGGCTCAGGAAACATAAACAGTGGCTTCGTTTCTAGGTGTGGTTTTCCCATATCAAAGCCAACATGGACGCTACAAATTCAACTTCCATGAAGCCAAGCTGGCTTGTGCTGAGCAAGATGGCATGCTAGCCTCCTACAGCCAGCTTTACAGAGGTATTATCATTATCCCAAATCATTTCTTACCCTCATGTAAGCAGTATTTGTGCTGTTTGGCTTTGTCACTAAAACCCACTTCTTCTGGCAGCCTGGACAGAGGGGCTGGACTGGTGCAATGCAGGTTGGATTCATGATGGAACAGTTCATTATCCAATCGTTCACCCTCGACCCGTCTGTGGAGGAAACCTGCCTGCAGGCATTCGCAGTTATGGGCCAAAAAATAAGAACCATGATCGGTTTGATGCTTTCTGCTTCACATCCCAGATACCTGGTGAGCTGGAAAACAAAACTTCAAAGAAACGTTTGGCCTGACTACACCAATATCTTCAAGGGGAGATAATCTAGCATTTGATGTAATAGTAATTCAGTGTTAATGTCCAAATTAATATTTGAACAATTACCAACTTAACCTGTTCTTCCTTACAGCTGTGTGACAAACATGGTGGGTTTTGAAAGGTTGACTGTTACTTCAAACCAGAACTTAAGAAAATAAGCCAAACTTCTACAAGTTATTGTAAACCAGTCAAATGATGGCTTGTTCTGTGTGTTTTCTAGATTATTTTTATAGTACCATCAAGACACAAAGTACTTTACATTATTATTTAACTGAAAAATGTATCCAATTCTAATAAATTAATGGCAAAAATAAGTTCATAAACTAATAAATTAGGGGAAACGTTCACTAGCTAAAAACGATGAGCATGACATAATGACAATAAAAATAAAAGTATTGACATATTGTTTTACTTTTTAGCAGAATTCAATCTGTGTTTTTGTGTCTGTTTCTTGGCGACAGGTTCTGTCTTCTACATAACCGGATCTTTCTCCTATGATCAGGCAGTTTACGCCTGCAGACGTCAGGGATCAGCGTTGGCTTTGGTCGGCCAGCTTTATGCCGCCTGGCGTTTCCAGAAATACGACCAGTGTAATGGTGGCTGGCTGAGAGACGGCAGCGTACGCTTCCCCATCGTCAGCCCCAGGAAACGCTGTGGAGGCGTCCCAGAAGCAGGGGTCCGCACATTTGGATTCCCCAGCAAAACAACTCACCTTTATGGAGCATATTGTTACAGATAACACCTGTTACAAAAGAAAATCAGTGTAAGAAGAACTTGGCATCCAAGCTTGAGAATGGTGGCAACAATGGAGTTAACTTTAAAGGTGACAGGCGCTCCTGGGATCAGGTGTAATAAGCAAAGTAGGAAATGAAACATTTAACAGTACAGATGAACAATCAACTCAGCTTATAACAACTTCTTGACTGATGCAGAAACCAGCTGGTGATTCCATGTAATGTTTCTGTCTTGCTTCCTGTGAGCATAAAGGATGAATAAACTCAAAGCAAACAACAACTGTCAATAAGTTAGCCTTAGAATTGCTTCTAATTAGGGTCACAAGCTCTTTGGTGTTTGCCACAATATTTTTTTTTGTAATTATTCTAATATTTAACAAGATTTTGTACAACTATCTAGGTAAAAAAAATTGGATGACATACTGGATGACATTCAGCATATTTCTCTGACTTGGTGGGAATCCTTGCATTAATTTTGGCAGGTTCATACATTTGTGTGTGATTTTTTTTTTTTTTATAATATGAAAAATGACTTAACTTGATCCGGGCGTCATTTTGTGCTCAAACGTTCTCAATCAAGACAAGATAAAGTCTCCAGTATGTCACAAGCGGCTGAATGGCATCATCTGGTGGCAACATTCTTCACTGTAATTGGATCAAACTATGTAACCATCAAATTCACATTCATCCAGGTGCAAAGAGCAGGAACTAAACTGATTTGATTAACATGTACTGTGAAGTCTTCTAAATAACATGAACATTTACAGTTAAGCAGAAGTTCACACTACTTTAGAGGGAAAATAAAAGTTTCACTTGCAAAACCATTTGGTTACAAATGAGATTAGACAGTTTCAATGTAATCCCTCCTGTTGTTTCTGTGACAGATGTTACCCTGAATGTCTGACTTCTGACATCTAAAGCTTCATTAATCCATTCAAGAAAAACAACTTCATCTCATTCTTTATATATGGGCAATAAAGTATTTGTTACTTGGTGATAAATGGGGACCACATGTTTATTTCTTCACACCAATTTTAATAATTTTCATTTTCATAGTTAAAATCAATCGACAGTTCTTATCTAAACAAATTACATTACATTTTAAAAATCAATAATGTATTGAATGATCTAGCTTTGTCATTATGCCCATTATTCCCTGCAGCAGAAGAAAAATTGCATTGCCAGATCTGGAGTTTAATGGAGCAGCCGTAGTTTCCTTCAGGTATGATGATCAGCATGAGTTGAACATTGTGAACTTAATTTGACAGGCCAGATTTCTGGATCAGATAACCATGTTGGCAAATTCAAACACAAAGCAAACATTAGTCAGAATCTGGTCTGTTATCCAGACATGGAGATAACTCCTACTGGCCTGATATGCATCAGTTCTTCAGAACGTCCCACCGGAATAAAACATGGTTGAACTATCTAAAGCCACAGCGTGAAAATAAACACATGCCTTCAATTCCTATGAGGGAAAAAAACATATGCGGGGCCTACAGAAACCTTTAGAGATAATGCTAGAAGAGATGTGAGTCATATATAATTTGGCCTCCTAAGAAACTCCATGCATAAAACAAATTCTGGTAGTTCAGACTGTTTAGTTACACAGAACAAGTGACACGTCTGTAATATTGTCCTGCTAAACTGAGTTTTGACCACATCCAACTGTTTTCAAAAGCCTTGTACTTATCAACGTATATTGACTTATTCAGCTTTAATTTCAAACACAATACTTCAACAAAAACATGCAGATAATAAATTAGTTAACCATAAATTAGATTTTAAAATAACCTTACTAACATGAAAGTCAAAGTTATTACAATAAATGTCAACATTTGCATTTATATCAGACAGAAAAGCAACATTAAGTATTTTATTGGGATTATTAGAACAACATAAGGAAATGCTTAAATGCGTAGCTGAAGAAAAATAGCTGTTTTTAAATTAATTTTCACAAATAAAACTGTGAAAAGTGTGGTGTGCATTTGTTTCCAGCCCTGAATAATTTGATTCCCTTAAATGCAATTGAGGGCAACTAATTGCCTGGAGACGTCACTTCAGAAGGAAAGAGAAAGTTCACCTGTTTGCTGTTGTTCAGAGTTTTTGCTTGATGCAGTTATTGAATAAAATTTCAAACTCCAAAGAACAAACCAAAAAACTTCACTGGGGCTTTAATGGATGTCAGAGTTGTTGATTCTAGAAGTAAGTTCACTATGTGCAAAATAAAAAAAACACAATAGCAAACAAATCAAAATTTGAGAAAATATGTTTTTTCTAAGAAATGCATAAAATGAACTGAACATGATCATGATGGCAAATGAGTAAATTCAATCTTTTAGTCTTTATTTAGCATTTTCAGATTTATCCAACAGTATTCCTGATTATGTAAATCAATAATATTGATCATTGGTTTTCTATTGGAATGAAAAGACAAACTTAACTTTTGTTATTTGTAAATTCTAAATACATTTGTTGTGTTTGAGTCACAATTTTTACCGCATTTCCGATCATTAAAAATTTACTCAAGCAAATTTTTTTTCCCCCATGGATATCTGAGCTATGATTTTTTTTAATTGGATCCAAAGACATTAGTATTATTATTAAAGTTATCATTTTTTCATGGTTTGCAATGTCCATCAATTTTCTTCATTTCTAATTCTTTGACAGAAAATTTACTGTAGCTGAGTAGTTTATGAAGCACGTTTAAGTCGTTATGCAATAACTTTTTTTTTTAAAACAAACTTGACTCTTTGCAGCACAGTAAGACAGATATTTGGATCAAAACACTTTCAGCTGAGGTTGTTTTCTTTTACACAGACAACCATAATGTGGTAATTCAATAGGAGAGTCTTTAAGACATAAATCAGGGTAAAACTGTGTTTTTATTTTCTTCATAGGACAAGATGGCATTAAAAATTCCACTTTATATCCCAGTAAAGTGGTGCTGCTTTCTCTGCTGCTGCAACCACGACATCCTCATGCTGGTTAGGCTGGGAAGGCGAGGAATCCCCCTCCACTGTACGAGCTAAAGATGGAAAAAACAGAAGCATTTCTTCAGTTATTGTTAAAATGAATGATCTATCAAAAATGAGGTGATTGTGTTCTGCAAATGAATATATATTTCTAAGCAATGCTGTTATTTATTCAAAGATAACATATAATGTGTGGAAGAAACATATGACACCAAATAGGCTTGTGATTTCTTGGTTGTGATTGCTAATAAAAGGCAGGACATTTAACAAACTCACTTGGCACGCAGGTGATCTGAGGCGCTTCCCAGTGGCCTCCAGGCAGACATCTAATCACAGGGTTGAGCTTCTGTATGAAACCCTCCTCACAGTAGTAGCGGATCCTGCTGTTGGTCTCGTAACGCGAGCGCTTCTTCCCAAACACCTGAGCGTGGTGAACCCGAGGAGGCTCCCCGCAGGACGCTGTTGGAACCAGCTTTACTTAGAATCTTAAAACGGGAATCCAAAAAGGAAAGGTCTTTCTTAAACAGAGAAAACTCACAGACACCCTTCTTGCAGGTGTAGGACAGGTGGTAGTTACATGGCACATCGCTCCAGCGACCGCCATCATGCCAAACCATCACCGCGCAGTCCTCCCCAGACAGGAAGTAGCTGTCTGGCTGGTTTTTGTACCAGTTCTCATAGAGCTGAAATCAGGAAGACGCTAAGTCAAATCCAACTTTTTGATATGACTGAGCATAATTCAGAAGAAAAGATGGTGCAAGCTAAAACTAATTTTACTAAATTGACATGAACAAATAAAAAAATAAATAAAATAGAAGTCAAAATTCTGGTAAAAGATAAAACAGTTTGAGAAGTCCTGGAAAAACTCACCAGTGGGTTTCCATCAGACCAGCGGAAGTCTCCCTCAATGGTTCTGTCATTTAGTCCAATCCACTGATATTCTCTGTATTTATCTAAATATAAAAATTTAATTTATCTTTATAGAAAGAATTAACTGTTCATTTATATTTCACCTACTCAAACCTGTTACCTAAATTTAAAAATCCTTTCTGTTCAAGTGTTTATAGGCGCAAAAATGAACTGTGGACCTGGATCCTCTGACTATTTGAAGGAAAGTTTGATTTGTTTTAAAAACAACATTTAATAAAATATGCAGCAAAACATAATAGAAACTAAAAGAGTATAAATCTGCTTTTGAATTTCTTACACATTTTATGATATAATGTTGACTTTTGCTAACCTGACTCCTTTTGAGCGTTTAGATGTACAGGTAAAATGAGCCGTGCATGAAAGAGGAGCCATTGGAATGTCAGATAACTATCTCATCATCCCCCCAAGACAAAATATCATCAAGAACTTTACAACCGGGAAGCATTTTGAGAAAAACACGGATTCCATAAGTTGAAAGACATGAAACCCCTTTTCTGTCATGTCAGGACACATTTTTAGCACTTGAGAGCTTTCAAGTGTCTGAAAATGAGGAATGTTGGGGAGGAAGATCTCTGGGCTGATATCTGTTTCAGGTGGTTAATGGAGTGGAGCTCCAACGTCTTTTTCTGATTATGTAAGATCACTTTACAAGCCACAATCATGATACTGTTTTGCACTTTTATTTGAGCCTCAACCAAAAATCTGCTACTTCCTTGCATTCATCAATCCATCGTTTATACCAAAGGTCTACAAGCTGCAGCTCTTCAGCTACAAGTGGCTCTCAGGACCTTTCACAATTACTCTTAATAACTTTGGCAAAAGTACTACTGAACCAACTATTACTTATATAATGACAAATGCAGGTTTGAGGATTTTTCAGATTTTTGATGGAATAATTGCAATAAAATTAAACAAAAGAATGGCTCACTTTTGAATCTTCTTTTTATCACTGGATTGGAAGCTGTGCACTTTTTCAAAACCAGCAATATATGGGATAAAACTATGTCCCCAAACAAAACTTTGACTTTGATTTGAAGCGTACAGACACTCTCCTCAGTGAGGTTTTACCGTTGATGTGATGTTGCTCCTCAGGAGTCATGACAGAAAGCAGATGTCCACCACACAACCGACAGTGCTGCTCTGCTGCTTCCCAGCTTTGCCGTTTGCTGAAGTGACGGTAACAAAAGCCCTGAAACTTCTCCCAACCTGGCTCACACACCTCCACATCTGAGTCCGGATAAACAGCAAAACACATTAGTGAGAAGAGTCTGCAGTCTTGGATTGCAGGAAATGTGTTCTGTGTTTGTTACTACACCTCTTTGACACAGGGCTCCTCCATAACCAGGCAAGCAAATGCACCTTAGTGGATCACCATCGATACAAGTTCCCCCATTCAGACAAGGATTCTCCAGGCAGGAGTCTGCAACCACAGGAAAGATAAAGATGATATGAAAAATGTTGCATTCATTGATCTCTTCCTTTCAACATTAGTGTTGCAGATATTCAGTATTTGCTTCATAATGTCTTCACTGGACTTTCAATTTCAGAATATTTTTACATATCGAGTCTTGTGATTAGGAGTGTAACGTTAAAAAAAAGAGCAACCAAAATTCAGTATCTACCCTCGTTTTCAACTCATGCTTCAGTAGGTTTTTGCTTTAATCAATAATAAATAAGTAAAACTGTAAACCATTTTTTACAGTCAGTGATCTGTAAATGGGGAATATTTGCAAATCTAAATGAATTTGATTTTAAAATGTCCTAACACTTAAGAACAATTCAAACGTATATAACTGACTTTAAATTTTGTAATACTAAGTAATTATTATGTATTAGTAATAAATGATGCTGATTAAAATTGTTTGAATGTTTGAGTATAAGACATATTTAATTCACTTAGGAGTTGTTATTTTTACAACCTGGTTTCCCAGCTGGTCCTGAGGTCAGCATGAGGAGATGTTGTATGATGCATGTCATTTGGTCTAATTGGATGCTAAAGCTAGGCTTTTGCACATCAGAAGATTTGTATCCACTATCTGCAGTGTTGCAAACTGAGGGTGAATATATTCAAATTAAGACAAAAGGTCCTGCATATCCTTCCAATACACAGTTTTAGGAGACAGATAGTGAGAACCAAAGATATGACATAGCTTTGGTGTCTGAACTGAGGGAAGAACTAAGAGCCAAATCATACAGTAACTATAACCTGTTCATAAAGCTGTAGCAGTTGTTGCCTGACTGTAAAATTCTGTTTATTCATGCTTTTTTAACTTTAATGTATGCTTTTTGTCTTTTGGGTTCATAGAAGGACATATGTCTGTAACACTATTTTGAAATCCTATTTTTCATAATCTGAAAAAGAGTAGATGCCCCGTTCCTGTGGCGTCTGAAGAGCCACCACCAGGTGGAGCTGTTAAATCAGGGTTAGTCCCTGCTAGCTGGACACAGTACTGCAAATGTCAAATTTATGTTGCGATCTTGAAAAACTTTCTGTACTGTTTCTAAGAGTAATGTACCTCAAGGTTTTAATATATAAACCTTGACCTTATATATTTTAATATACATTCAGAGTGATAGAAGATCAATTTTGATCTTGGAAATTGTTTAATTAAAAAGCTTTCAAACAAATTAGAAAACTTAATTTTAGTTGTGTGTATTTATTTGGCATTCTCAGTTAGAGATATCACTGTAATATTTATCCTATCCATTTTCCTTTCTTTTTTTGTTGCATATTTTTATGATGCAGTTTGTCAATTCTTTCAGCACATTGGTGACTTAACCCTGTTCATGTTTTGGTTCAATATTAACACTTTTCAATCTGTTCTTTAAAGGCTGAAGATGCAAAATATCTTACAGACGCAACACTTTTTTTTCTTTTTAACGTATCCAGGGAACACAGAAGAATGACGAACCTCCATGTGTTGCAGCAGGAACTTTGGCAGCAGGAAGAGCAGCCCCCATGGCTGTGTGCTCCCTTTCATTCACTTTGAAACCCTCTCCATCTGAATGGGGAGCAGCAATAGTCACATCCACACCAGCAGTGGGCGCTGCAGGGGAACTGTCCTCTTCTTCAGGATGCCATGTGCAGATGTGGACTGGGGGCTCATCTGTGGTGGGCTCTCCTGCACTTCCCTCTGATCCTTGCGCTGCTAACCAAAGTTCATCAGTGTGATTTTTCACATAGAAACACAGATAAATACATTTGATGCAGACATGTGCACTGCATTAACCTGGTGTAATGGAAGAACGGCAAGAGGAAAGCAGTTGTTCAAAGAAGGTCGTGAAAAATTCAGAAACATTAAAGGTTTGCCAAAAAGAGGACAAGGCAGATGTGGAAAAAGGTGCTCTGGTCATGTGAGGCCAAAAACAAACTTTTTGGCCTACATGTAAAGCACATGGTGGAGGAAGTATTGTGCTGTGGGGTTGCTTCACATTAGAAGTTGACAAAAGCTGGTCTGATTTGGTGGGAAGATGGATTAAACTACTTACAGAGTCAAATGTGGTAAAATGTGGGCTCTTTGAATTACATACCCAACTATAACCATTATAAAATCAAATGAGCAAAATCCAGAGATAACATTATTATTTACCTTGAGTCCTGCTCCGTGTTCTAGGAAATTCTTGCTCTTTAGAGATCTCATCAGATTTGTCATTGACAGGAGGCTCTGCACTGTATTCCCGATCAGAGCGAGACTCTTGTGCTGTTGGGGTCAAAGGCACCGGCTCCCACCTGGGTGTGAGGCTCAGATCAGGGATCAGTGTGATTTGTATCTCGGTCAGAGGAGAAGCATCACTGCCATCAATGGTGTGGTCAGCTGAGAGAGTCGGGTTTGTCGCATTGAGCTCAGGATTTATGTGTGGGTTTTCTCCGGAGGATTCATCCCACCCGTCATTTAAATCATCCTCTGTGGGATTTGGGACAGTGTTGAGGAAGACCTCTTGGTTTTCTTCTAATGAGTCTTGATTCTCCTCCAAAGGTTCAACATCAGAAGGAGTGGGACTTTCTGGATAAAATGTTCTATCATCCGATCTGACTTCCACCTTTACAGAAAGAGGAACTTGTGTTACGGAGCCCGGAGATACCAGGAATGTCTCATCTGTCATTAGAGGAACTTCTACGGTTGGTAACTCTGCTGGATCGATGTGTCCACTCTGCTCTGTTAAATCATCAGATTCTGTAGAGTTTGAAGAGCTGTTTCTATCCTCATCATGAATGTTCAATTGGAGAGCTGGTTCTGTTGGTACACCAAAGTGCTCCTGGGTGAGGGTATAACCTGTCAAAAGCACAAAGTCAGAAGGATTTATTTTTCAGACTCCACCACTACTAGTTGCCTTTTTGAGAGACTATCCCTCCTGAGAAGTAGAAGTAGTCATATTTTGGTAGGTTTAATTTTTTCCCATTTCCAGATAATGGATTTATCTCCATGAGATGTTCAAAGCTACTGATATTGTTTTCTACACACAGCTGGACTCTTGTCTCTAATAAAGTGGCTTCTGAAGGTTTTTGTTCCCACTAAATTTTATTAAAGAGTATCAGAGCAAGATAGCTGAAAACAAATATTTATTTGAAATAATTATTTTTAGAATGGTGAATCATTTTTTCATGACTTTACGATTGTGCGCTATACTGGGAAGGTGAAGTTTGAAGTCTCAAAATTTGTGATTTTAGCATTTGCAAAATACTGTAATTGGTACAAAATGTTATTTTTCAGTGAAATCACAAATTTTAGGATTTACATACCTGAGTCAGAAGTGGGGGCCATGACAGAAGTGGACAAAATGTCAATTCCCATAAAATTAGGAGTCACAGAGTCCTTAGTTTCCTCTTCATGAGCATCATTAGTCCCCTCTCCGGAAATCTCTTCTGCCAAACTCTCAGCAAGAGATGGGAACATGGAAGTGGAAAGAACATTAACTTCTTCATTTTGGGGTGACGTTGTTTCAGCTGAAATTTGTACAACAGTATGAGTTGCGTTTTCCTCTGGTGCGACTGAAACAGCAGATTCAGTTACAGAAGAAGGTCCCGAGGAGACATCTGCTGTATAGTGCTCTTGTGAAACTGGAAGATCATTCTCCTCATGATGGATTTCCTCAACATCACCTTCAGACGTGACATTAACAGCCAACCAATCCAAGCTCACAGTTTCCGGGGTGAGACCCTCTGTGGGCACCACAGGTTCTGATGCAGTGATATAAGTTACAGGTGTCGTGTTCTCATTGGTTACGGCATCAAACTTTGGAGAAGATGTCGGAAATACAAGAGACTCTTGGTGATCTTTGTTTGGGGTTTCTTTAGGTGCTGGCTGATAAGAATCAGGGTAACTTTCCTTCTTTATCAGCTCCCAGCTCTCGCTAGTGGAGAACGTCTCTTCATGATCAGACATGGGAGTCGAAGTCTGTGAAGGAATTTCAGGGTGCTGGTTTACAGGATTTGCCTTTTGGGGATGTTGCATCTTCTCCCTCCATTCTGGTGCAACTTCGCTCAGGATGGCATCCTCCTGAGTGGCCTGGAAAACAATGTCTTGGCCAATGTCCTCTGGCTCAGTGGCAAGAGCATCTTGAGGGGATTCAGTATAAGGGCCATTATCACCTGGAGAAATGAGCACAACAACAATAAAAAAGCAAAAAAAAAAAACAAATTTGGGGTGGTTCCATTCCACAAGAACAAAATATATCTCTCTTACTTTTAAAACAATAGACATCATGCTGAGAGAGAATATCAGGGAAGCCTGTCTGATTGCTGTATTGATAGATGGTTTTCACTCCAGGTTCTCCTCCTCCACAGCGCTCTCTAGGGGTGACAATGGGGTACCGCACACTCCCATCCGCCAGCCATCCCGGGCTGCAGTGGTTCAGTCCATCGTTCCAGGCTGCATAAAGCTGAGCCGTGGTGGCCAGCTCCGCACCGTGACTCACACAGTAGGCCTTAGCCTCCAAGAAGGTGAAGTGCTGGGGGTCGGAGCCATGGAACACCTCACCTTTGACACGAGGAACACATCGTAACTTAGCTTTTCTCCTTCAAAGAAGTCATGCGTCACAAGCTGTAAGATCATTGGATGAAAGATGCATCGTGGAACTATTACTTGGTTGCTTTATCTCTTCATTGGTTTTGTATGGAAATGTTTTGATATTAATAAATAGTCTAAATCTACATCAGGTCAGGAAATTTATTTCTGACATCATCTTACCCGAACCCAATCTTAAATGTTTTACCTTGAATATTCTCCACATAGCAGTAGACGTCATAGAGCTCATCGTGGTCCAACAGTCCGTAGTTCCGTACTCCCGGCATCCCATCCATGTCTCCAAAGCATCCCTCCCTTGGCATCTGAATGGGATATCTGTTGGCAGAAAGCCACACATCATTGAAGCCTCAGCTGCCTCTTCATCTGTAATGACAAGGCTTGTTAGGATGCTTGTCAACACAGTGAAGTGCCCAGAAGTGTTTGGTTAGAGATGGAACAAGAGCCTCTCAGCTCTGGGATGGTCATTGTTTCCTGATGTGTCAATGCAGAGAGCACATCAAATGGAGGATGGGTAAGTGGAGAACTTTGACCCCCATCTACTAGATTCTGCTTGATGCATCCCAGGCTGCTCTTATCGAGATGTCAGATCAGGTTTGCTATTCATACAGTGCAGCAGGAAAGATTTGGAAGGTTTCCAAACTCATTAAAAAGCTGCAGGGCTTTATCACTCAAAACACAGAATTTGCAAGCCCAGAAGGACCACTTCATCTCAGATCCTGACCTGACAGATTGGTCTGACAGCCATCCTGCATCACACTGCTCGTATCCGCTGTGATAGGCTGCGAGGAGCTGCTCTGGGGAGGCGATTTCAGCCCCAATCTCTTCACAGGCCGCTGTGGCGCGCTCAAAGGTAAAGGAGTAGCGACTGGATGCATCGCGATAATGAAACACCACACCTGTCACAGAGGGAGAGGTTTTTTTAGGTCAGACATCCTTGTTTGTTCTGTTGTGCTGCAAATTATGCAGATATGAGCAAAACCTTTTCTGATGGTGAACCTTTATGTGCATAAACAATTAGCTTCTCAAATGGTCTACTTTCAGGAAAAGCTCTAGAATTGCATTGATTTTCCTTTTAAGTATGAACAAACTGCTAAACTGTGATTTTACAATTCATTTTTTCTCCAATCCATTTGTATCTCATCATTTGAAAACTAACAATAGATACGTATTCTTGATACATCTCACCCTTGACCTTGACCAGCACCACATCATCAGCGTCCTCCAGCCCCTGCTGCACCTCGCAGCGATAGAAGCCGGTGTCGTTCTGCCTCAGGCTCTCCAGCCGCAGGGTGAGGTCTGCAGGGGAGAAGGCGTAGTTCAGCAGCGAGGCTCTGTCCTTATAGACCTCGTTGACTCTCACCCTGTCCCCACGGGCCACCAAGATCTCTGTCTCTTGGCCATGACTAAGGACGCTCCATTTGACTCGGGGCACAGACAACACAGCGTGGCGCCCGTTAGTGGGAGGGGACGGCGGTGGGTGGGTGAGCGACACCAGGCAGGGCAAAGTCAGTGAACCCCCCAGCATGGTAAGCACAGGCACAGTGGTAGGGATGGTAACCTGGAGAAGCTTGAAATCATCTGAGAGGAAAGGGATTAAAGCCATTTTGAGTGGTGTTTTAACATGTTTTCATTTCATGTTCTAACATATATATATATATATATACAGTAGACCTACAGTAGAATAGTCACCTATTTGAAGTTTAGTATTTGCTGATTTTTTTTTTCTGTGAAATGTATCTCCAAATTATTTGCAGAAAATTTCCCAATTCGCAGATTTTTTTCATAGAGCACATGACTAAGAAAATGAAGCTAAAATGCCTTGGTGCAATGCTGCTTGACATGCTATTGACATTGCATTTACAAAGCAGTCATTCCAGGAGCACCATTTATCTTTTTTTAAGCTGACTGGCTGTACCCCAAATAGTGGAAATAAGGTATGAATGTTTGCTTCAGTGGCAGTGGCAAGATGGTTGCCACTGTGCATATTGATGCACATTGAGGTATATTTAGTGTTTGGTTTGAACTATTAAAACAGCCAGTTGTGGTCCCTACCCTGAATATCGTGGGTCCACTGTATATACAGAAAGCTGGATCAGAACATCGTTCACCAATGTTAAAACTGAGAAAGTATAAAAACTAATCCTAGATTTTACTAACCCAACCCACCACCGACTTGTTCATTAGAATTGATTTTACTTTAGCAAAACAATCTGTGGTGCTACTTGTATTACAAAACTTTACAACAACTAGATCTTTCTACATTGGGGCCTGTTAAAATTATTTTCTTCCATTCAGCCAAACTTAAAGACTACTTTCAAAGTACACATAACCAAAAACACCCAACCATTCCAAAATATTAGCTTAGTAAAATCACAGATGTTACTGATAAATAGAAGAATTTAAGCTGATACGGAGCAGTGAAGAAGTGCGTACCTGACTCTTGGTGGGGAGTCGGGGACGATGGAAGGATGAGAAGGTAGAGGGCAAACAGGAGAAGGTGTGGAGACATGTCCTGTCTAGAAAACAAAAGGAGAAAAGAGAGAGTTTTTAGAAGAAAACTACACATAATTCTCAGCTACAAAGTCTGAACCAGAAAATAAAAATATCTATTTGAACAAGCAGTATAATATAAATTTCACTTATGAGGTTGAAAAGCCACTAATTTTACTTATAGGCTATTTATTACTTATTAGTGGCTATTTACTTATAGCCACTAATATTCCCTTTGACTTTTTTTGGTTCACTCTTGCCTACTAATGAGAGTTGCACATGCAACCTCTAAACACCAGTAAACTGAGAGTTTGGAACTTAAAACTACTACTCATACTGCGGACATGCATGTCGGTCTCCATTCTACCGTCATTTGAGAGCAGAGCAGCAAAATGCTTGGACTCCTCTGCCTCAAACTGAAACTCTCTGATGTGTGAACAGGAGGGATCAATCCATGATTTGAGTACCTTAACATCAGATCTTGTGATAACATTCAGTCTTAAAAATAAATATGTTTAACTATAAACATATTTTATAGCACTTTCTAGTTTTAGTAGCTGGAAAATGTGACCCAGAATGCTTGTACATAAATAAAAACTAACAGATCAAATCTTCCTTGCCTTTTTAAGATCATATCAAATTATGCAGTATTACTGCTGGTTTAAGAAAAAGTTAGTTTGATCATAAGCTTCAGAGAAATCATTGAGTTAGGATGGTCAGTTTAGTGGCCTGAGGGTGTGCGTCATATCTAAAGTAGCCCCATGGGAAAACGTGTGTGTTTACTGAAACAGCCATTTGGACTGAGACAAGCCAAAGGCTGCCTGCCTGTGTGTCCCTGGAGCTTTCTAGCTGCTGTGAGTCAGACTTCAGGAGCTGCAGAGTGTGAGGTGAATTCTGATCTCCTAACAACTTCCAGGAAGGTCAGATAGAAACTCAGCTGCCATTTGTACTTTGTTTATATCATTATCTCCCCACAAATAATGAAGAAAGTTTTCATTTTCTTTTTTTTGTTGTTTTTCTTGTTGTCCTATTAAGGCCTAGAAGAAACATAGCTTTAGTGATAATCACTGTTATAAAAGTGATCATTTCAATTTCTTAAAAAAACATGTAAGAATACCTGCCACATGTATAATTAGATTTTCAAGTGCAAATCAAAAGCAAATCTTATTCCAGAGTACTATAAAAAAATCTGTTGATGTCCAAGTCAGAGATTAAAACAAAATCAAATCCTGTAATGTGAGGATAAATAAATATAAAAGGTTCAAGCAGGGACACTTACAAAAGCAGTTAAAAGAACAAATTAGAAAGAGAGAAGAAAGCTTATCAGTGAGTGTTTGGAGCCCTCAGTATTAAACATAAAGTGATGAAGGGAATTAAAACTGTTTTGTGGGTTTCTTTGTAGGGCAGACATCTAATCAAAACAGGATTAATACATAATCACTCAAAGTTTTTCTAATACCTAGACTTAACTTTGACATTGTAAGAAGAAAGCTTTGAAGACTGAGAGACCACATGGGAGCTAAAAGCTGAAAATAAACTCCTGGAAAAAGCTTTTGATGGCTGAATATTCCTATATAGAAGATATTAATAGGTAAGGAAACAGCATGCTTTCTCATTTTTCACAAAATGTTGAGCAAGCATCAGTCCATCCATCCGCATGTGACCAATTTCAAGGTAAATGTGCTATGATTTTAATAAGTCAGTCTAGCAATCATCTAATGATTAAAGAAACCAGAGTTAAAAAGTTTAACAGGATTGCAAAGTGAATGATAATATCATACTGCTGCTTATAGAGAGTTGCTTTTCTGTACAAGCAGCTGGATTGACATAAAAATGACAAACACATCAAAAGACCATGGAATTAGTAAAATAATATCAGTATTTTTAAGCTTTGGGGTACAATGATCGTCACAGACGGATCCCACTTACCATCACTACATTTCCATAAAGCTTGGAGGCCAAACAGCCAGAGACAATAGGGGGGAGGAAAACAAATAGAGCTGGTTTTCCCCTGGCAAAGGATGCATCCCAGGCAACATCTCAAAGACAAAGCCAGGCATCACAAAGTGACTGAATAGTCAATGGCTTCACCTTGAGGTAAACGAGGTTAAGGCTAAGAGACGATGTTTGACTACTCAGTCTGTCAAACAAGGTCATTTCAGGCTGCAAAGAGGTGAAGGAAAAGGAAGGGGCGAGCTACATGTTTAAAGGACTGCAACAGCTGTGTGAAAAGGTTTGCCAGTTTACCATTTTAACATGTTAGATGAAAAGGCTGGTGCTTTAGCAAATAGTTCAGTGCAAAGCTGGAAATACTGTTACCTCCAGGACATTGCCTGGTCTATGTGGCTTTTTTCAGTGGACTTCCATTTTGGTCAGCTTTATTAAGTATCTGATTAAATATTTCAACCACCTGCCTGATCTCTGCATTTGTGTCCTTCACCCTTGACAACATCAGTCTTCACATTGACAAAAAGGCCGTAGCGTGACTCTGTCACATTTATTTCTCCAACTAAATTTAACAAATACATATTGATAAAACTAGGAGCAATCAGTCTTCAAAAGTTCCCTTTAGTGTAGAGGTGAGTGATATTTATCCCAATATTTTGTTCTACCATTCTGATGATGATAGCGATAATGTTATAAGAAAACTATTTACAACATGTATTTTAGGTAATTTTATGGTTGTGACTGTGTAGCACACTATTCTTGTGGTTCTTAAAAAATATTCCCAATTACAATAAGTTTATTCTTACTTAAAAAAAAAGTATGATTTATAACATTAAACCACACTGCATATAGAATTTTCAAATCTTCAAATGATATTTATTGATCCACTCATGGAACAGTGGAAAAACTAAAGAAAAACATTTTCGATCATACTGTCTGTCCTGTTTTTTTATTTATCATCAACAACTGAAATGTATTATGAAATGATTAATGCAAATTCTTGATAAAATTTTCATACTAAATAATTAACAATACGATAAATTACCACCACTACTTTAATCTATTTAATAATCTTTTAATTTAATAATCTATTTGTGAATAAAAATAAGATTTATGGATAAATAAATCTTCATATGAACCAGCTCCTTATTATCATTTCCAGTAAGTTACTCCAGCTGCTCCTAATATTGTGAACTTGTTCCAAAAATAACTTGCCTTTGTCAAATGAATATGCAGATATGAAACTACTGGTTGGCCTTTTCTTCATAATTGTCCTATTTATTGCAAAATAAGCAACAATAAAGAGTTTATAAATATAACTTTATGACTTCTGAGTATTTACAAAAGTCCAGAACTCTAAATTACTTAAAGCGAATGAACTCACTAACCCTGGATGTCTGTCAGACACACAACCAAAGCGACAAACGCTGCTTTCAATTTCACTGTCATTCAGATTGGAAAATGGGTGCAAAACCACTTGCTGTGACCCGGTTGGTCCAACCTGACCTCCCCCTCTCTCCTGCGCTTTCTCATGGCAAGGACCACCATCGTTTCACTGCTCTGCCCCTCTGGAGCTCCTCTCCAGTCTGGCCCACCAGCCCGACATCACACCACCTCAAAGGAAGCCCATCTCCAGGGGCAACCTGAACACCCCCCTCTCCTGACGAGCACAATCTGACAGGAAGCAAGAAGCAGGCGGGGAGGGCTGGAAGCAAGGGAGATCTCAAAGAGAAAAGAGGTAACGGCGAGAAAGAAAAGAGGCTTCGAACAGCATGACTGAGAGCTGAGAGAGATGTTGAGTTCACAGGAATGATTTGGAACAGCTCACCAGTCAGCCTCACGCAGCAACCAGCTCTTATTAAATGCTTGCTGCTGACTGACTCGCTGTGCAGCAAGACAAATACTTTAAGACCCTGACAAAAACGTAATGTGGAAAGACTCAACTTGTTGGTTTCAGAAGCATCCCAGTTTGAGTGCAATGAATCGATCAAGTTGTGACTTTTTGGAGGCTGATGACTCAAATACAATGAGCAAAACAACAGCCATCACAGAACTCATATTGTAGGAGTTCTGTTGCTCGAGCGTTATGGAGGTGACAGTAAAGAAGAGGCCCGTCCACAGGTTACACAACCATACAGTAACCAGATACAGAACACAATCTAATGGGATGACAGAAAAAAATGGTCAAAAATGAAATCATTTAACCTTAAAAAGTAAATATAATAAACAAAAAACAGCAAACATGCAATAGAAATATGTGTAAGTGTTGTGGGGGAGAAAGATAGTGGTTTTTCTAAACCCAGAGTGGCAACCAGCTGCTGCTTAAGGATGATTCATTCCTGCAAATGTTACTCCAGTGGACTGAAGATCAGCAGATTAGGTGGAGCAGTAAGAGAGAAAACAGCTACAAACTGAAGTTAGATTGAACCAGCTGCTAAAATATTACTGAAATATAAAACAGCTGCAGTAAAGAAAGGTCCTATGACTGTTATATTTTCAAATATTATTTGGTTTCATGAAAACTGATTACCTAATAATCTTGCTGCACAATACATGTGTGGCAGTTATGATTGGACTGATTTTTGTCTTATGTTTACGCCACTAACTCCTAAAATGTCACAACTGTACAGGTTTATATTTTCAAAAATAATAAAAACATTTTGTAGTGTATACATTGTTTGGTCAAATATGAACATTTCAGAGAATTCTGAATGATCAAAGTTCAGTTTTGGTTGATTATTTCTTTGGATAAGTAAATAGCTGCATTAATAGAAACTGTAATATAATCAAAAACAGTTTATTTTTGGAATTAAATAAAAAAGAAAACTCATATTCAATCATATCTTTGATTTTTTTTAGAGCCATCAAAAATTCAATCCAATAAAACAATTATTTTTTTCAGAAAGGTGGACCAATTGAAACGTATGTCCATGTACGGTGCAGCATTTGTACTCAGTACTTGGTTGGACATCCCTTTGTATGGACTATTGCATCAGTGCAGCATCACATCGAAGCTCAGGCTGATTTGATGGCAGTTTCAGCTCATCCGTATTTTTAGGTCTGATGTCACTCATCTTCCTCTTCATAATACTCCTTGGATTTTCTGTGGCCTTCAGGTCAGGTTAGTTTGCTAGTTAACCCAGTATATAACACTGTACCTTATTAAAGCAAGTACTGGTTCATTTGGCAATGTGATAAGTTGTCAAGTCCAGCTGGAAATTGAAATTAGCATCTTCAAAAGCTTGTCAGCAGAATGAAGAACCCTTATGAACAGCAGCTGCACTGGACTTTGGATTTGGACCTTCACTAACAGACTTGTTGGACCTAAATGGAAACTTCAAGTGGCTTGGATTCTGTGCCAGTCCACTTTTCATCCTGGGACATTGATTTCCAAGTGAAATGAAAAATTAATTTCATCTGAATCACCAAGAAGTAGTCCAGTGAATCAGTCCCCTTAGCCCAGGTAAGATGTTTCCAATGTGGTCTCTGGTTCAGGAGCACAAGAAATGGGTGAGTTTCAGCCCAAGCCTTGGATACGTCTGTGTCCACTGGCTCGAGATACACCGACTCCAGATGAAATCAAGGTATTGAAAATATCCCCAAAACTTCTGAACGGGCTTTGCTTCTCAATCCTGTCATGGCTTCAACCATCCATGTGGCTTCTAGAGCATTTACATTTTCTGATTAGCTAGATTTATGGTTTTAAAATATAGTTTTGAGCAAAAATCATCAAAAGTAACAGAAGATTATCTCTTAGTATATTTTAATAATGTATATGTTGTTTTTATTATTTGGGCTGAAAAACCCAAATGGGAAAAAAAAAATCTTTCGACGACACATTTGTGAAGATGTATCAGCCCTTCAGTCTACTTTACGCATAAATATACACATGCAAACATATCTATATACATCTTGCAATTCAAGTAAAATTATCTCGATAAATTATCTATTGCTCTCAGGACAATGCAAAGATAATTCAGTATTTGTTAAATTCAAGCTTATCACTTACAAAAACAAACAAAACAAACTGGGGGGGGAACCGACCACGGATATTACTTACTCTTAAATGCATACAATTAAAATGACTTACTTCATCTTCTAGCGGCTGAACGTTGCGCTCCTTTGTGCGGCTGTGCTGTCCGGTCCTCTCCTGTCCCGAGCCTCCAGCAGGTGCAGCGGCTCTTATTGTTGCGTCAGGAAGAAGCAGAGACGATCCTCCGCCAAGACGAGGAAGGAGAGGAGGGAAGAAATGTGGACCGGAGCTGTTCACAGAACCAGGACCCCCTGACCCCCCAACCCCCACTTCACTCCCCCCCTTCTGCCTGTAAAACCTAAAACATGACGGGAGGTGAGCTTAAATAACGAACCGCGTTTATTATTGTTAAAGTTTCTAAATAGCGGGTTCTTAAACGTAAAAACAATTAGACTGAACTACCCAATTTTCTTCTAATGATATAATTGATCACTTTTTGGCCACTAGGGAGCAGTACAACCCAATGTGTTACTTTAACATCTTTTAGTACCACACAAAAAAAGACACCAACTTTTAGATTTAGATACCTCTTGCATTTCTTCTTCAGCTATCAGCCATGTAGTTTTTCAGCAAATGACTTAATTTTATTGCATTTTCCAAAATTCCTTCAGTTATCTTCAAACAAATCCTGCATGTGGAGTTTAATTAAAAATCTGCAAACACAACAAATTCCTCATAGCTTGGCGGCGTGTTGAATTTTGAGCATTGAGCTGCTGCTGGGCCATAACTAATATGTGGATTGTATGAAAGGTGTATGGAAAGGTATATACAATCAAAAGGCAAGGTGTAACTATAGCAACATGACCCAGTGGGCAACAAATTCCTTAAAATCAATAATATAGCATTACACAGTGAGAAGCAATGCTTTCATGTGTTTCCAGCTCCTAATATTACAGGTAATCACTTAATCTTCTTTCACTTTGAAACACAGAACAGTCTTTAAAAACAGAGTAAAAGAATTTTATTAACAAAAGTCAATATTTGTCTAACCTTAAATGGACAAGAACAGTTTTGCATAAATCTTATTCATGAAAGGTTATCCCACCACAACAAACCTTTGTTTTAAAAGCGCTCCCTGAGGTCATAAAAACAAACATTTGCCCTAAAAATCAGAACACAACAAAGGCAAACAATACAACAAAGAAAACACCATACTTCTTTTCCATAACATTATTTAAAAGGAAAAGTAGGTGAATTATTTTTGGGATATGGCAAAAGACAATGTAAGGCCTTCAACTGATTGCTGAAAATATGAACAATTTATCTACACCTGCCTTAAAAGCAACAACCTGTGCAACATAAGCTAATACAAAATATAAAGATGAATCACCATGTTACCGTTCAGCTCTTTAGACATGTTAGTTTAATGTTGAAACATCATTTAATCAAAACAACAGAGCTAATTCTGTCCTTTCAACTCTGATTTAACTCCATTTCACAGCTGTCAATATTTATTTAGATGATTTCTTGATATTAACCAAAAAAATAAAAAAAAGATGTAGGATAAAAAAGATAAAAAGCAAATTCCAAGACAACAGATATAAAATTAAATACAGTGAAGGCAGTTATCCTCAAGCACAATGTCAGAGAATTGTTTATCACCCCAAAAACTGATGAGTAGCCGTGAAGAAAAAAGGAGATTAACAAGACGTCTACAGCAACAACGAAGGATCTGCAGACATTTCTTGGAAGTATGCAGGACAACGTCTGTACTCTTAACGTGCCTGGACTATGTGGTATTGTCCCAGAAAACCAAAATGTTTAAGCTTTCAGACAAAATTCCAAAGTTTCATACCACCAGTAGAATATGACAGTAGCACCAATATGCTCTCAAACGTCTGAATTATAGAACATGGCATCAATCTTCTTTGTTTTTAGGACTAGACATATGGAGTTGATGTGATGAAGAGGATATGTCTGACCTAAAAGTGGAAGAAAAACCATTTAAACTCAGTTTAACCCTGAGAAAGAATGTTACAGCTAAACACAGTAAGTCGGTGACTGATCACATCCATGATAAATATGTAAAAATTATGGGTATTCCTTTGATGTAAAACTATATGTTACTACTACTTCCAGGTAGTTCATGAACATTTAAACATGCACATGATTAATACATGTGTGAAAAATATACTACAAAAATATCTAATTGTGCTCATTTTGATGTTACTGTCAACCTTCATGTATCCAGCATATCACTGGGTCTGTGTGCACAAAATATCTACAGTTTTAACATTTGCATAAATCCCACTACTAAAACATGTTTTAACTTTCAGTTATACAACAGCTTTAAGCAATAAAGCAAGCCAACAAGAAAGGTACCTTATTTTTTCCATGGATAAGTGTCTCTGTTAGAGGTACCATGGTGTGAAAAACTTCCTGAAACATTATAAGATTACATTACAAGAGTCCAAAACAGAACTCTGCACTAAAAGAATAAACTTGGTTTTCATTATAAGACATCTTTAAATTTAAAGGCAGTTGAGCTGGGTTTATTTCTGCACTTTCAAGTATAGAACTACATGGGTCAAAATGTGGAGGCGAGAGTCCTCTCCCATTCCTCTTCTACCACCTTGTAAAGCTCCATTGTAGCTTTAGCGTCTTCCACAGAAGAGTGGCCCTTCCTTCCAGCCTGCAGACAAAAGAAACAGCTTTGATTAAAAAAGCATTTAAACCTCTAATTTAACCTTCTGACAGCTTTAAACTCAAGGTTCCAAAGAAGATAATGAATGTAAGAAGTTTGTTACAGCATTAAGATTATCACACATTATCAGTAAATAACCTAAAATCTGGGAGAGGATTAAGCAGATTATGAGCATCACCTGACATGTTTTAGGCAAAGAGCTAAACATGGACAAATAGGGATTTTGATTAAATAACTGTATACATATAAGGGCTGTAGTGATACAATAATCTCACGATACGATACACGATATTCTGCCCTCGATACAATATATATTGCGGTATTCAACGAACGATACAATTTAATACACTTGCGCTTTTCTGAAAGATTTTAGAGGGACAGAGTGATTTTAGTGATATTTTGTAACTGTTATAAAGTTGGACTGAATTAATTTAACTGAAAACCGAGCACCAACTACACAATACCTGCTCTGGTTGGACACAGACTTAAAAGTCGACAGCTGGACAAAATGAATCAAAGAAGTGGTGAGAAATCATGTTTCTTTTAATTGAAACAGTACAAACTATAGCTGACATGCATTAGTAAAGTAAATAAAATGCACCAAGTTCCTGCTCTGAATAGTTTGATACCTTTTAAACCTGAACATCTGAAGGAATCACTCTAAGCCTGATGACCT